>ML439984.1:0-15565 GCA_005239525.1 Nicotiana knightiana
TGTAAAAACGATCCTGGGGCTGGATAGTGAAATGGGTGGGGTTATGCATGCTTAGTATAATTACAGGTAGAAACCATGCTATATGATTTATTTTGTATACGTTTGCAATAGTCACCATGCTTAGGAATACCTGCCATGCATGCATTAGAGAACATATTTTAGGCCTGTTTATTTCAGCATCTCTGCCATACTCATGCTTCACTTAGAAATCCTGTTCGTAGTTAAATAACTATAAAAATGGCTGTTATGTTACTGCCTCTGCAGTTTCACAATTACTACATACTAGAAATCCTGTCTTAGGTTAAATAATAACATCAATTATCGATATTTGCATTAGAAATCATGTGCTAGGTTCAACAACTTAACTACAATTCTGTATTTTCTGTTTCGAGTCAAAAGGATGTGTTAATAAGTAAATTCCCCTAAAAAATAATAGATTCTGATCTCTGAAAACGTTTTGTGCATTTAGAAAAGCATGCGTAGGTTTGCATCATTCTACACCCTGTATGCATTTAGATATCCTGTTTTGTAGGACACTGCATTCACATTAGTTTAAATACTCACCTCTTTATCACGACTAAGGTTAAAACAGACTCATCATTGTCTAACTACTATTTTCTGCTAAAACAGTGTAACTGGAGCGGTTTAATACGCCTAGGCAAGTCTTAGGTATTAAACTTATTAAAACCGGATATCTACCTTCTTTCTGTGTGCTGTTTGGTTAATACTAGGTCAGGATTGATAGTCTGAATCTGGTAGAGATGCTTTTCTCTGAAACTCAGTAAAAACACTGCCCCGTTACTGTATTCTCGCCTAGACACTATGCTTTAGGTCGTGAAGCTAAAGACTTTACTTGTGTTTTAGTCGTGCTATTTATGTGTATAATTTGGGGAGGAATATCTGAGCCTCATATCTGCCTCTATATGTTTCCCTGTATTTGCAGTCCTAATTGTTTTGTTTGTCGTTTAGAATTTTGCCCTTTAAACCTAGGGGTTCAGCCTAGTACTCACCCTCTAGGAATAGTAGTCCCTAACTTCCTCCAGGACTGATAGGATGGGACGGGTAATAACACGCAATAAGTTTCGTGACCGACACGCGCTTTAATCACCTTCGCGGGGTGGGAAAGGGTAGAATATGGATATGATGACCGATGCGCTAATACCACGTGTAGCCCCTCTTCGAGAAGTGATTACCAGGTATTGTTTTGATGTGATCCATATTATTATAAACCTAGGACACCTTTTATATGCTTAGCTCGTAATATTTTTCAAAAGTCTAACCTCCTTTGCTATATTTTCAAACATCTGCATGTTTAAGACTTAAATCCCCTCTTATTTGAGCCTTTACTTGTTATTTGCTATCTGCACAAATTCACGAAACCATTCGGCCGGGAACCACACGTGTGGATCCTGAGGGGTGCCTAACACCTTCCCTTTAGGATAATTTCAAGCCCTTACCTAAGTCTCTGGTTAGCAACATAGTTATAATTGAACCCCTTAGGTGCCCTAAAGCACCGTTAAAATCGTTAGGTGGCGACTCTTCAAAATATGCAAACCCCCCTTTCCCAAAGGGAATGAGTTGTCCCAATCAATTTTACAAACCCGATCTCCGCGAGGAAGAAAGGGGGCACGACATTCGTTAGAATCAGAACCTCGGACATCATCCCCGCTGACAGAATGCCATTCCCGGAGGAGTGGAATATTAAACGTAAGTACCCCTGAATTGAGAATCCTTTGCTTTCTCTTTCTCTTTCGACTGATTTTCTTTGGTTTCCCGGCGCGATTTAGTTGCTTCCGGGGTGGATCAAACGTTTAGACTCCGCTTTCCCATAAAACAAACGCGTATGTCATGAGCTTGCCAAAACACAATGCAGGCTAAGAACCATGGTACGCTCTTGTTTCTATTACTTGTACATTCTTCGTAAAAACTTTTGATGGTGATGTTTTTTGATATAATATGCTTGTGCAGGCCCTTGTGAAGGTGTGTTGATGAGGCCGCCCCCACCTGATGAGAAAAAGAGGCCCGAAGACCACCAAAGATAAGAAAAGGAAGAAAGAGGCCTCGGCAGAGTCCCCAAAACCAAAAAGGCCAAAGGCTCGGAAGCCTAAGACTGATGCCACGGTCTTGTCTTCGACGGCCGCTGAGAGCCTGCGGGCCGAGGAGGAGAGCGATGATGCCTTCCCTTTGGTACAAAGGGAAAAACGAAGCGTTGAGGCTTCAAGGGCTGTTGAGCGGTCGTCTGCTGAGTTAGAGGTGGCCGATGCGGAGCCGCCGCTCGTAGAGGAGATCCTCGAGGAGGGTTTGGGCGCAGTCCCCGATACGTTTATCGGAAATGGCACAATCCGCATTGAGGAGCTTGGGAGGCTCGCTATGGAGATTTTCGAGGTCGGGAAGAAGCCTCTATGGAGGCTGATATTGCTGGTGGACTTTATTCGGGCCTGTCATTCTCTCCAGGGGAGATACAGGATGCTCAAGTTAGGGGTGTTCCCGGTCTAGAGACCTCTCGTGGAGAGGATGACGCATTTAGAGACTACTTCGAGGGGGTAGATGAGGAGACCGATGTTGATGCCCCAGTTTCTCTCGAGGAAGCCGAGAGGCTCCAAAAGTAGGTGACATTTGAGAAACAATATTTACTATTCTTTGATTTTCTATTCTTGTTTTATGATTTCCCTTCTCAGTGTTGCAGGTCAAGAAGCTATATGACCAAGCTTTCTCCAAGATGCAAGATGAGTTGACTCATCGTGGATAGGAGCTTGAGAAGCTTATGGCGGATCAGTCGAGCTGGAGGCTTTGTTCGCTCGAAAGGAGGAGGAATTAATCAAACTTCGGGCAAGCTTGGAGAGAGAACTTCGGGAGAGGGACGACTTCTCCGAGAAGGTATGTCGGTACCCACATTCTTATCTTTAGTTGTAATGCTTGGTTTTGATTGATTTACTTTCTGATTCTCAGATTACGCAGAAGAATGCCCTGGTGGAGCAGCTTCGAGAGGAGGTTGTGGCCAAGGACGCCGAAGTCCTGGAGCTGGCTTGGCTGAATGATGCCGCGATTTCGGAGAGGGAGGTTCTTCGGGGGAAGCTATCCTCGGTTCAAGACCTTCTCTGAGGTGCTTAGGAGGAGGCTGCTGCACTATCTGTGGCCAAGGCTGAGGCCAATGAATATGTCTCCTCGTACAATAGGGATGTTGCTGCTGCGAATGACCGGGCAAGGGAGATATCCGAGAAGGTCGAGCTGAAGCTGGCTCGGGCAGTTGCTTACACCCGTGCACAAGCCAGGAGACAAGCCCTCGAGGAAGTAAGCACCAAAGGTGTCGATATCTCTGCCGATATCGAAAAGTCCAGGGCCTTGGAGGAGGAATTGATAATGCCGAGTACATCAGATGAGGGCTCCGAAAGCGGCTCAGACAACAGCGGAGACGAAAAGTAGATTTCCTCCTTTTTTGCCTTTTCCTTTTTTATGTATATGGGACCGTTCGGGGGAATTTTTTGTAAAAACACCTCTGTAAATATATTTTTTGAAATAAATTATCTTTTTTCACATTTTGCACAAACTTTGTTCCGTAACCTTTAGGCAACAATCTGACTTTTATGCTTCGATTCTTAGCTTCCTCAGAACTCGCACTTGCAATAGTAGATCCCCTCGAGATTGGACACCTTCTCGAGGCTAGGTCGGCATGCGAGCATTGATTCCTCGAACCTCCTATGACGATATCATTTATGTGACGTGACCGTGAAGTGACCCAGGTGGCCCCACCGGTACACTTCCCCAAACGTTATGACGACTTGTCAGAAATTGAATGGCCTTTAAAGCAGTTGGTTAGCCACCTTTCGCTCTATATATATTCTTTCTTCTTCTTCATTCTAACTCTTGCGTTCTTGCAAAAACTTAGCATTCCTTTGAACTTTCTCATCCCTTTCCCATCTTTGCGAAAATTTCTTTCGTTCCTTCCTGTTTATCTCTACTTTGAGTTGCTATGGCTGCCGTGACCGAATCTATTCACCAAGAAGAGGGAAATTCTTCCTCTGCCCCTAGGCTGGCTGGTGGTACACCGCCGGCATATGGTGAGCTGACCTCGTACTACTTCTCTCCAAAAAAAGACTTTGCATTAGAGAAACCCTTCGATGCCCCAGGCCATCGAGAGCATGCCTCGAGGTTCGTCCGATCGATAGAAGAAAACCACCTCGAGGCCGTGAGGAGAGACTGTGGCTGGGGGAAAATGTGGTGCTGCAGATACCCTCTCGAGAAGAGAGCGTTATGACTTATGTAGAGGGATTCTTGACCGTGTATACGTACTCGTTTACGTTAGGCCCCCTCGACCGACTTGTGCTCGAATTCTGCATAAGGTACCGAGTCACCCTGGCACAGATTCATCCGTCCTTTTGGCGGATAGTGCTGATGATGAGGTATTTTATCGAAAAGGCTGAGCTCAAATTTACCCTCAGCCACCTTATGAGATTATATCGGCCTCAGCATTGTCGAGGCCTGATTGCGTTACGATGCCGGTCCACCAGGCCTTCCATTGCCAGCGATGACGAGGACTAAAATGGAGGATGGATGAGTCAATTTGTTCGGGTGAGGACCGTCGATGTCATTCCAGCGAAGCTCCTGCCTTTTCCCGAAAAATGGAACTTCAAACATAAGTGCCACGTCATGCCTTAGTGCCTTCTGTTCTTATCGATTTATAAGAGTGTTTCTTTTTCTCTTTTTCAGCGGTCCGGTGGGTACCAGGAGAGGTCCCTGATCTTGCGGACTGGATTCGGAAGTTGGCAGCTTCCTCGACATATGACGAGCGCAAGTGACGTGATCTCTCGAATGGGGTATCCCTTTTGATGAACATTTCATTTTGTGCGTACCAACTCTGACACCGCAGATGTTGGTGGGTTTTTCGAAATAAGGCCGTGTCCCTTCGAGGAGAGGGAAGGCCCGAGGGAGGACAACAATAAAAAAGATCCTCTATAGATGAGTACATTCTCGATGAGGCGGGGCCTTATCGGAGGCATAAAAGAGATGCCGCTGCTGAGGAGAGTTTTATATATGTTGGTCATTCTGCGGACATCGACTCTCCTCGTGAGGATGATTAATTGTCAACAGCTCGAGCTGGGGGCCCTTCCGAGGTTGCCGATTGTATCAGGCCTGGGACCTCTAATTTTGAAGAAGAGGTTCCTCGAGAGAGAAAGAGCAAGAGTCCCCCACCATCGTCTACTTCTACCCTCGAAGTCCTTCGAGGGATGCTCGGGACCAGGGGCCACCCGGGCCAAGTGAGGTTTCGAGCGGGCACGCCCCTATTAAGAGCGGTTCAACTGGGGCCGATGGGGCCAGACCAGTAGATGCATGCTCAACTTTTAAGGAGGCCCAGCGGTTCTGTTCTGAGGTGAGTTTCGATCAGCCTTGCTGGATTTTAGCTATGAATCTTCATTCTTTGAACTGAAGTTTCTCTTTTGTAGGTTTTTGACAAACTTAAGTCCGAGCTGCTTCGCTGCGAGACCCGGTTGCGGGAAGCTTTGGGTAAGAAAAAATCTCTCAAGCTTCTTTGCAATGAAAAAACAAAAGAGTTGATACATATTCGGGTGGAGATGCATCGGAGCTGGATTTGTGAAGGAAATCTCGAGCGTCAGGTAACCCTTACCCTGAAGGGGTACGTGCTTCCTTTCTCGCTTTTGGGAACTAATGCTCTGGTGCTTTAGTTGCAGGGAAAGATAGAGGCGTTGTAGCGCCTTTGGGGAGAGGTCGGGCAAGTTAGGTCCGAATGCCAAACGTTGAAGGCACATGTAAGCATACATGTTACGGCTCAAAGGAATGCTTTGGCCAAGGTTGTTGCCCTCGAGATACAACTTCGCAATGTCCGAGAAGATAACTCAATTCAGTCGAGCAGGATTTTCAAGATCGAAACTGATCTTCTAAATATGAAGGCCGAGGTCATGGACGCTCGGGCTGAAGCGGAAGAAGTTCGAGCGAAGGCCGATAAGAAGGTGGTTGTTTACTTGAAATACGCTGCCGATGCTCGGGCTGAGCTGAGAGGAGCTTTCGACAGAGAGAGGAAGGTCAATGAGTATGCCCGATGCAAGTATCGGAGGGATACCCTAGAATAGATACATGCTAGGGGCTTTGACTTGTCGGAAGAGATAAATCAGGCCGAGGTGTTGACTTTGAGATAAAACCCTTGGGGTTATAAATTGGCCCTGAGGCTTTTTAAGCTGGCGACTCGGGATCTTACGCTTTAGGTCGATACGACCTTCGGTGTAGCTGGAGACTTGGGCCTTTACGTATTTGGATCTCATGCGCTTTAGTTAACCATATCAAGCTTAGTCTCCGAGTCGGGTTTCGACTCGAGCTCAACGGCCCTCAAAATTTTAAATCGGCTCTGAGGCACTTTGGGTCGGTATGACCTGTAGTTGGCGACTTGGTTCTTACGCTTTTTTGGCCTTGAGGTGCTTTAGTTAACCGTATCGGGCTTAGTATCCGAGTCGGGTTTCGACTCGAGCTCAACGGCCCTCAAATTTTTAAATCGGCCTTGAGGCGCTTTGGGTCGGTATGATCTGTAGCTGGCGACTTAGGTTCTTACGCTTTTTTGGCCCTGAGGCGCTTTAGTTAATCGTATCGGGCTTAATCTCCGAGTCGGGTTTCGACTCGAGCTCAACGGCCCTCAGATTTTTAAATTGGCCTTGAGGCGCTTTGGGTCATTATGACCTGTAGCTGGCGACTTGTCTCTTGCGCTTTTTTGGCCCTAAGGCACTTTAGTTAACCATATCGGGCTTAGTCTCTACGTCGGGTTTTGACTCGAGCTCAACGGCCCTCAGGTTTTATAATTGGCCCTGAGGCGCTTTAGGTCGGTATGACCTGTAGCTGGCGACTTGGGCTCTTACGCGTAAGGTCGATACGACTAGCTGGCGACTTGGGCTCTTATGCTTTTAGGTTAGTACGACCTTTGATGTAGCTGGTGACTCGGGCTCTTACGCTTTAGGTTGGTACAATCTCTAACCGGTTCTTTTCAAAGTTTTTTGAAGTAATTGGTGCCTCATGGAGGGATTATGAGTTCAAAGTTTCCGGCCCTAAGGTCTTATAGATTCGAGTTAGATAGCTCGGTGAGCCGACAGTCGGGGACAGTCCGCGAGTCGGAGTTGATAGTGCCTCGGGGAGGGCTTATGAGCTTGAAGTTTCCGGACCTTAGGTCTTATGGCTTCGAGTTTTTGGCGACTCGATGGAGTGACTGTCGAGGACAGTTCCTGAGTGCTTGATAAATTTTTGGCCATGTGGCTGTCTTTTGTGAAAATAACAAACTTCTTTGATGTACGAAATGTTTCGATGATAGAAGGTACTTCTATGATTACTTGGTACAAGTACACATGTTTTTACCATCGAGGGTTTGATTATTTTATGGGGACATGGTTCATTCGACCGTTTGGTCCGATACATCATTCCTCTGTCGAGACCTTCTTTGGCATACTTCAGTGATCTCGTGGGGGGATGCCCCTCAGTATTCGAGGTTGGTCGAAGAGAAGCCTTGAATACTTGGTGAGTTCTCCTTAGGTAGAATATGGATGTTGCCTCGTTAAAAACCTCACCAGTAAAACCCTTTTGGGATAATATCCGACGTGAGGGAAAAAGAGCGCAACACATGCTTTAATACCTAAGTACTTCGAGCTAGGGGGTGATTCGACTCCTTTCAATCGAACACCTGCACGCAAGTTAGCGTAAAGTGTGAAAGAAAAAGGGAGAGGGTTGTACCTTAGCTGCGATGGCGCTCGAGCCTTGATATGCTTTGGTTATTGATTCCGAGGACGCGGAACGGTCCTTTGTTTGTTCCTACGAGGATGTAGTTTGTGATTGTTACTTGGTTGTTTGCTTTTTTTTTGTCTCCTTTGATGTAGAAGGTGTCGGTGCCACATCGTGCACTGCGAACATTTCTTTCACCGCGTGCTGTTCTCCGTATACTGTTTTTACTCCATCCTTTGTAGGAAACTTCATCATTTGATGAAGGGTTGACGACACCACCCTCATATTATGAATCCATGGACTTCCAAGCAATGCATTGTACCTCATGTCACCTTCGATGACATGAAACTTGGTATCCTGAATTGTGCCGGCCACGTTGACTGGGAGGATGATTTCCCCTTTCGTTGTTTCTCTTGCCATGTTGAATCCATTGAGGACTCGAGAGGCGGGTACGATCTGGTCGAGCAACCCGAGTTGCTCTACCACCCTCGACCGAATTATGTTGGCCGAGCTACCTGGATCCATGAGCACACGTTTAATTTAAAATTTATCAAAAAGAAAGGAAATTTACCAGTGCGTCATTATGAGGTTGAGATAAGGTCTCTTTGTCCTCTTCACTGAATGAAAGGGCGTCTTCAGGTATGTAACTCCGAGTTCGCTTTAACCTGGTGATGGATACTTTTATTTACTTAAAAATGGGTCCTTGAGGGATGTCGACTCCACAAATAATCACGCGGATGACGCGTCGTGGTTCCTCTGTTTCATTTTTCTTGTTTGCCTCTCTTTCTCGAAATTGAGTTTTAGCTCGGTCACTGAGGAATTCTCGAAGGTACCCTTTGCTGATTAGTCAGGCTATCTCTTCTCGAAGCTATTTGCAATCTTCGGTCCTACGACCATGGGTATCGTGATATTCACATATTAAGTTGGGCTTCCTTTGCGAAGGATCTGATAGCACGAGTCTTGGCAACCTGGTATCCCTGATCTTTCTTATGGCCGATACGATGCCTGAAACATTGATGTTGAAGTTGTACTCAGATAGCTGGGGTTCCTCTACCGGCCCTGAGTGCCTGTCAAACCCTGCTTTGCTCACGAGTACCCGAGGATTTTGCCTTCGGTCCATCTTTTGGTCATTTCGAGGTATGTTACGTCTCGGGATATTTCTTCGATTTTCCACGTACGGTTGATACCTTTATTTTTTTAGCCTTGTCTCTCTTTCCATAAGCCTCGATTCCTTTGTTAGGAATCTGATAGGATACACCGAGCCCGAGGGGGCTTCCAATTGGTCGTCCTCTGCCCTGATCTTTGATTGGTACCTGTTGTGTCCATCCTCCCAAACTATGGCGGGGTATTCGATCAACATTCTGCTTCAGCTGTTTTGAAGCTATAGAGCTTCGCTCATTCAAGCCCTAAGTGAAGGCTGTACCACCTAATCGTCGGAGACCGGTGGTAATTCCATTCGTTCCAATTGAAAGCGGGACATGAAATCCCTTAACATCTCATTCTCCCTTTGCTTGATTTTGAAAAAATCAGATTTTCGTGTAGCAACCTTGATGGCACCAGCATGTTCTTTCACAAAGGAGTCCGCCATCATGCCAAATGAATCTATCGAGTTTGGGGGCAGGTTATGATACCACATCATGGCCCCTTTGGATAGTGTTTCTCCGAATTTTTTCAATAAAACGGACTCAATCTCTTCGTCTCTCAGGTCTTCCCTTTCACAGCACAAGTGTAGGCAGTGATGTGCTCATTGGGGTCCGAAATTCCGCTGTACTTCGGGAGGTCGAGCATTCTGAATTTCTTCGGGATATGCATCAGAGCTGCACTTGACGGGAATGTCTTTTGCACGAACTTTTTTTTAATCTACACCCTTCAGAATCGGGGGTGCGCTTGGGATCTGTTCGACCCTCGAGTTGTAGGTCTCCACTTTTTTGTTGTTATCTTCTATCTTATTTTTTCCTGATTCAATCCTCTTTGCGAGGTCTTCGAGCATCTTCATAATGGCGGGGTCGACTGCTGACCCATTATTGCTCAATCTTTCTGGTGCCTATTCGACTCCAGGAGCCATTTCTGGTGGTGTTGTGCTCAGGGTTCTCTGATGGCTTTGTAGCTGAGCAATAGCCACCTGTTGTGCCTGCAACATTTCAAAAATGACATGAAGGATAATTTCCCTTTCCCTTTGAGAGGGGGTTCCCGTGCTTCACGCTGGTCTCCTTCACGAACGCTTCCATCTGTATGAGATCTCACATCAACATATTGAGCGTTGCGTGATCCTTCATCGATAGAAATTTGCACTGGTGGCCCTTCAAGGTTTTGTGGTGGCGCACCGGCACCTGAGGCAGCTGCGCCATTCTCTTCGTGGTCCTTAGGACCGTTGTTTTCATGTGCGTTTACTGAGTTAGACATTTTCTTACCTGAAATCGAAGATTCTTGGACAAGAAAAAGTGTGAAGAATAACCTCTATTTTTAGAAAACCAGCACTAAAACAATCACTATTATTTTTAGCCCCACGGTAGGCGCCAAACTGTTTACCGGAAAAATGCTAATTACAATTATATTTGATTATGTGATTCTAAAAATACGTGATCTATTTTAATACCGGTTGTTTAGGCAATAGATGTTGATTGTGAATGTGAGAAAAATGAAATAAGATCAAAAGGAAGTGAGATTGCGCAAACTGGGTAGTGGAGCGTCTGGTCTCGAGGGTGGTCAGAAGGGCCTCGAGGTCGAGCTTTAGAAGATTGACTAGGGGTTATCGATAACAATATAAAAGTATTGAATGACTTAAGAATGACCTACTTATGATCAATAATAAGTAATAAATGAAGAATAATTCAAGAACACAATAAATGAGAAATAGTAAATCAGTTAAGCAATTGTATAAAATGTTTTTATTAGAGAGTAGAGGATGTTCTTCTTCTTGTATTGAATATCATGTGTGTCACAAAATGACAAGGGTCCCCTTTATATATAATGGGAAAATCTCAACATAGTACATATGTAATTAATGCAAAGAGATATGGCTGGTACAACCATTTAATGCCACGGTATGGGCTTGTTCTATTTTATGCATTTTGTCAGCTTTAACCATGTGCCCCTTGGGAATTTTCCGCCTTTCCATGTTGGCCTTCGATATGTACTTCCTCGAGGTCGAGGACCTTTGATATGTATTGCCTCGATACTAAAACTCGGGCCTTCGAGCGTTCTAAGTGTCGAAATGACCGTAAAATCGGGCTCTCAACTTTTAGCCGTATACACATATTTAAGGGTGGAAAGGGGGCGGCGATAGTAACAACAATCTAACATACTCTCTCTAAAACACGTCTTCAGTGTATTCATAGTGAAAGTGCTCCTCCTTCTCTCAAGAACCCAAACTCTTATCCAAAATTTTATCTACTTCTCTCCCCATGTTTCAACCTTTTATGTAATGATTGTCGTGCGTGGCTACACATACCTCATGTGTAGCTACATAACCCTTCTCTTCAGCTCCTCTCTGTTGATTATCTTAATGGAATTAGCTACGCCAAGGCTTCATAGCTATGTATAGCTTGCATGGCTGTGTGGCGACTCTGCCACTCTTTAATAAGAAGATAATAGCTCCTTATAGAAGTATCCAAATTACAAACAATTTAAAGCATTGAAAATTAGACTTGTAGACTTTTAATTTAATAGGTGATACATCACATAATTCTTTATATCCTGAGAGTTGTGCTCGTTTAAAATTGGGTCATATGCAAGTTCATTTGAGTCTTTAGTCCGTCACATAGTTTCCGACTTGGCTTTTGATGTGTGGCTATAATTAATGGTTTAATGTATTATGTGCCTTACCTTTTATGTGCGTTAATGGTAAAAATACACCTTGTTTGAGCATAATGAAGTCTATTTCATGTGTAGGTGAATTGGAGATAAAAGCCGAGCTAAATGGAGGCATAAAAATACGCTCAAGAGTAAAAAAGGAGTGAACCTGGCTATAGCCAGGCTTTTGGGCTGTAAAGCCTGGCCTAGCGAAGCGTTAGACACGCGTTTGGGCTCTAACGCCAGGTCTGGCTAGGCGTTTGGCCCATAACGTCTGGTCCCTGATCCGGCCCAGTCTGAGTTTTGAAGATTTTAAGTGTTTCCCGGTTTGACTAGAAGTATCCTACACGTTTAGGGTTTGTCCCAAACATATAAATAGACCCAAAAACATAACTTTGAAAGGGGGATTCCATGAGAGACAAGAGACGCCTGTGGAATACTACTCAGAGAAGCAAAACATTGATATTTACAGCTTTTATTCATTACTTTGTAGTTTAATTATGAAAGTTATTTTAGAGTTGATTAATATGAGCACGATTAGTTAATTTCTTTAATATAGGGTTTTGGTGGAAACCGTTGGGGGATGAACTTATTGTGATATTAATATAGCTTTGATTGGTTGATTAAACTCTATTTGTTCAACTACGTTCTTGTTGTAGTTGATTGAAGGCCCCTCAATTAGCTATTCCTATTTATTATGTATCTACTTGAGGGAGAGTGCATATTTAGGTAGTTGTTTTAACAACATCACTCCCGGAGTATAGACAAAAGTCATAATCGAGGGTTTAGAAGTTGGATTAGAAATAACGATACTTCGGGTGCAAGCTAAAGTGAACTGTAACGCAATCTAGCTAGCGTAACTTGAGAGAGTGCGTCTAGTAAATTATCATAATTACTTGAGAGCGATTTATGGTAGATAGAGTGTTCATGATTGATAGAGACAATTAATCAAACTATAAGAAGTATCCGAGAAGGAAGTTCACCAACGGGGGAAACCATAACCTTAGACCTTTATTATAATTGTTTACATCATATTGTTAGTTAATCATTAGTTTATTAATTTTGTA
Organism: Nicotiana knightiana; assembly: GCA_005239525.1. Classification (NCBI taxonomy): domain Eukaryota; kingdom Viridiplantae; phylum Streptophyta; class Magnoliopsida; order Solanales; family Solanaceae; genus Nicotiana; species Nicotiana knightiana. Next base: position 12,570 of record ML439984.1, read on the forward strand.
AGTAGAAATAGTAAAACATCACCGATTGATATTCAAAAGTCTTGCGAAAATTGATTAAGTAAAAGTTTCGTATTCTGACAGCTTGATTGATGCGTAAATTCCCTGTGGGATCGACTCTGGGTGTAATACCCCGGATTATATTTGTAGCGCCCGTTTAGTCTTTTTATAATACATAGTTGAGCGTGATCAAATTTTGGTGCCGTTGCCGGGTAATTAACGGTGTTATCAATTGAAGTTGGAAGAAATACAAAATTCTGAAATATAGTCAATTTATTTCAAATTTTCATTTATACATTGACAATTTAATGTTTGCTAACTTGGTTGTACAAGTGCATTCCTAGAAGCTCATCGAGAACTGGTGAAGTAATTGAAGCCTTATCAGACCCCGAGAAAGTTTTCAAGGCCCTAAACCGGGCCAACCAGAAAAGCAAACAACAACCATCAATTGAACATATTTAACCCGACATGGAAGATCCAAATAACAGGAACAACAATGGGGATGCTGTGGTAGACCCCGTCACTCAAATAGGGGCAGAGGCTCCTTTATATGACTGGGCACAACCCACGACAGAGAATTTGGCCACTGCGTTACTAGTCCCTCAGATACAGGCTGAGTCCTTCCAGATTACAAATAATATGCTGCACTTGCTGCAGAACAAGGGACTATTCTCAGGGTCATACATAACAACATTTAAAGAGCTTCCTGTCAATTTGCAAAACACAGAGGCAGCCAAACGTCACTCAGGAGGCAATAAAACTGTTGTTGTTTCCATTCTCAGTGACTGGAGCTGCCCAGACTTGGCTAAACTCACTCCCCATCAATTCCATTACCACATGGGAGGAGTTAGTTAAGCAGTTCGTGAACAAGTTTCATCCACCCAACAAGACTGCTGAACAAATTGATGAAATCTTGAGCTTCAGAGAGAAAACAGTTGAAACATTGCAGGAGACATGGGAACGATTTAAGGGAATGCTGGTTATCTATCCACAACATGGTATTCCGGAGCAGATGTTGGGGCAGTATTTTTATATGGGTCTGGCTGATACTGTTAAGGCAAATGTTGATGCTTCAGCTGGTGGAGCATTCTTGAGCAAACGTGGAGAGAAAGTCAGATCTTGCTTGATAAAATGGCACAAAATTCAGGATGGACAACAATGCATGCACCCATTATTCCTGTAGTTCACTCAGTGCCATTCGATCCATCCAATACTATTGCAGAGAACGTGGCCACCTTGATAACACATATGAGCATATTAACTAAGAAGGTGGAGGAATCAAGGCAAAAGCAACATGTACACATCGTGGATACAACCAATGGAGGCTTATGCACATCTTGTATTAGTCAACCATTTGGTAATCAGTGGAATGCAGAATGTGATCACCCTCCTTATCCAGAAAATATGAATTATGTGTCGAATTATGGAAGCCGGAGACAAGGGGGGCAGAACTGGGGTCAGCAAGTTCAACCGTATAGACCACCTAACCAATAGCAGAACAATGGAAATATGGGTGTCATGAGACCACAAGGTAATGCAGCACCATATCAGAGGCCACAAGGTTATAACCATCAGAATCAACAACAAGCATACTACCCTCCTCAGCATCAACAGGGGGAAGGCAAGAAGACGGGTTCTCCAGGTTAGAAGCTATGATGCAATAGGTTATTGGGAAAAATGCCAAAATCAGTGAGAGAGTAGATGTACATTGTCACACCTCCTTTTTCCGCTACCCCCAGATTAATGAAGGGTAGAGAGGGAGTTTTTCCAATTTAAGTGACATTATTCGGATTTGGGATTTATTTTAGTTTCCAGAGTCGCCACCCAGATTTTTACGGTGCTCCGGGACACCGTTTTATTTTAAAATCCCAAACCGAGGAAATTTAGACTCTGTTTTAAGTTGTCTGCGCACCAGAAATCCGAGTAAGGAATTCTGTTAACCCGGGAGAAGGTGCTAGGCATTCCCGAGTTCCGTGGTTTTAGCACGGTCTCTTAACTATTAATATTTGGCCTAATTATCTAATTATTTACATGTTTTAAACCTATTGTGCTTTTATCTTTCTTACTTTTTATCCACTTTTAAATATTTATGGAATTATTTTAATACAAGTCACGATTGACGTGCACTTGTTATTTTTGGACACGTTGCAAACCACGCCACATGAAATGTACCCGCGATTTACAACATGCTTAATTAATTAAGGTTTTTGAGTTAGAGTCGGGGACATGAGTTGTCGCTCCCGAATGTTGGTTAAGTAGCTTCGGTATAATATTTGATTTTTTTCTATCAAGATTTCGAACTAAAGATATCCATCCTACCTAGAAGACCTCCTAAACGATATTCGTTGTTCTAAAGGACATCTTATGGGCTATGGCCTCATCTAGCCCCGTTATATCACATCAGGCCATCCTAAATCAGTTCCCCGTGTGATAGGACTGCTAGCTCTGAAAAGAATTTGTTTGTGGCCCATGATGGCAAACGTGGGAATCAGAATATCCTTCGTTCATTCAGATATATATATATGAATTCAGATATCTAAATACGTTATTTGCTAAGTCTGATACTTATGGACAAGCTGAAATCACTCTATTCTTTCCAGGATTTTAATGATTTTTCTAACAACAGACTCTGCCCTATGCGATTTTAGTAAGTTTGGAACCAGTAATACCTAGCAATTCTTAACGAACTAATCTCATGTATCTAAAGTTTTAGAGTCCAACGCACATGTATACATTGATTGTTGTGAATTTAGAAGATACAAGGTGAACTGAAAACAATCTACTGATTTGTGAGAAAACTCCACTGAATTTGAGATAACCATTTTTTAAAGAAAACATAAATCCAAATGGGATTGTTTATACCTATTTTCTTTTTGTCTAGTATCAGGGCAGAACAAAATAACAAAAAATATAAACTCGAGATTTCAGGAACATGAATAAAAAAAGATATTAAATGTACAGTCCAGTCTTTATATTACAATGAAAGCTAAAGAAATAGG
>MDKJ01079959.1:0-12953 GCA_005239525.1 Nicotiana knightiana
CTTCTAAAGAAAAAGAAAATATTTTTGAAGCTTGAATTTTCTTTTCGATTTTCGAAAGAAGAAAGAAAATATTTTTGTATTTCTGATTTTATCTTGTTCTTTTTTTCGAAATTTTTTAAAGAAAGACTTCTAAAGAAGAAAGAAAATATTTTTTTGGATTTTTTTATTTTTGTTTTTTGAATTTTTGGGAAAAAGACTTCTAAAAAAAGGTAGAATATTTTTTTTTAGATATTGATTTGATATTTCTTTTTGAATGAAAGACTTCTTAAAATGAAAGAAAATATATTTGGTTCTAAATTTTTTATTTGGGATTTTCTAAAGAAAGACTTCAAAGAAGGGATTAAAGGAAAATATTTTTGATTTTTTTTTTAAAAATGGGGGCCGAAACCGATGAGGTTTGCCTACGTATCTCACATCCGGTGAGAATCAGACCCGCGTAGATATCCAGTTTTGACGGAACCGGGAAAACATGACTTTAAACATTCATGTATTTTCTTTCTTATTTATAGACATAGTTTCGAGGCATTTTTAAATATCGGGGCTTTCAAAAATTGGGTATACTTTCTATCCTACCTCACTCTTGATTTTTTTTTCCTGTTATTTTCTTTTTTTTAACCAGTCGACAAACAAACCGAAATAAAATAATGTACATATAGCAGGTAAGATGCATCAGGATGGTCTTTTATTTCAGGTTCACCTATCCTAGACGGACCCAACCCCTGTGTTGGGTCCCCTAAGTCAAATGCACATGATGCAGATAATCGTTCCTACTAGGGATCCGGCATGAGGCTATGTTATTCTAAGTTTAAATCCTGGGGTTTATTGTTCTAGACCTGGCTTATCCGAGCGGACAGCTCAAGCCGGGGAAGGGGGGAGGCAGCGTACCGGGAATACAGAAGCTTCACCGGCTTTGCAACTTGTCCGAACCTCGTTCTAAAATTTGGATATGAATCTAACAGAAAAGAAGTCATACGAAGTGCACACTTCCCAGAAGATTTAGAAGACTCAGTGAGAAGAGGGTTTCGTAACAATTTATATACAATTCAGATAATATCAAAGCGGTAAAAGTGGCATTTAGCACATTAGGTTCAAAGATGTAAAATCAGATAATAAAGCCAAATATAACATCTATTCTAAGCTCGAATTCTGAACCCTGAACCAGAGATTCTGGGTTCCAATCCCCAGCAGAGTCGCTAGAGCTATCACACCTCCTTTTTCCAGCCCCGGATTAATGAAGGGTAATAAGGGAATTTTTTCACTTTAAGTGACATTATTCGATTTTGGGACTTATTATTGTTTTCAGAGTCGCCACCTGGATTTTTGATAATGCTCCAGGACACCGTTTTGTTTTAGAATCCCAAACCGAGGAAATTTTGACTCTGTTTTGATTTGTCTGCGATCAGAAATCCGAGTAAGGAATTCTGTTAACCCGGGAGAAGGTGTTAGGCACTCCCGAATTTCGTGGTTCTAGCACGGTTGCTTAACTATTAATATTTGGCCTAAATTATCTAATTATTTATATATTTTAAACCTATTGTGCTTTTTATCCTTCTTACTTTTTAGCCGCTTTTTAATATTTATGGAATTATTTTAATACAAGTCACGATGACGTGCACTTGTTATTTTTGGACACGTTGCAAATTGCGCCACATGAAATGTACCCGCGATTTAAAACATGTTTATTTTAATTAATGTTTTGAGTTAGAGTCGGGAACATGAGTTGCCACACCCGAGTGTAGATTGTATAGTCATGACTATGGTCATGAAAATTAAAAATGCCTATTAAGGCGATATTCAATTATTCTCTAAGTTTTGAAATCTTTATCGAAAAGTGGTATTTTAACTTACGAGATATGTCTATAAATCATTTTCTGATATTTTATGGATTTATCTTGGGACAAGTCACAATGACGTGCACTTATTATTTTTGGACACATCACAACCACATCACATGAAATGCACCCGCGATTGCTACGTCTAATTTTATTAATTATTCGAAGTTATGGTCGGGTCACATGAAATGCACACCCGAATTGGAGATTGCGTATCACGACTATGCCACGGGAACTATACCCATAGCCGTGATGATTTATTATGAATCACGCCTAAAATAAACTACGGTGTTCAAAAATGATTATTCAGAACGATTTTGCCAAGGAAGCTTTTGACCGTCAGGGAAGAATATAAATGCAACAAGAAATCAAATTGAATAGTTCGTCAATAATTAGCAAGAGCACATGATTGTATTTTACTACAACAACCTTTACTCAAGATGGGCGAACCCATAATATAATTCTATTACACCAAATAACTCTATGTAAATTGTTCATTGTTTGTGTTGCTGTATCATTAACTTGTAAACCAGTTAAACCATTGAAATGTTACTTCAACTTGGAGAATACAGAGGAATATGCAATGGGAGAGATGGATTAGGAAACAAGACCATTATGTTTCTTTTGGATTGTACTGAAAATAATATTTCTGAAGACATGTTTGATGCACACTCCCTGCCGCTATTTGCATATGTAAATTGGGTGTTTCATGTCACTTAGGTGACACTTCTGTCCAGGTGTTCTGCTACTGAAGTTTACATGACTTGCAAGAGAGGTACCGAAGTGTGCAAAACACCCAAGGAGTAAAGTAAAGACCAAGTAAATCAAATACCATACCAAATTATATCTAATCAGAACACGAATAAGCTCATGACTGGATTGAACTGAACCAATTACACTTACGAACTATTCCATTCCGTCAATTACATCCATTATTTACAAAGTTGTATCACCGATTTAGTCGACCTCAACACACTTTGAACATGAATCATCATTCTGCATAAAGTGTTCAACTAGCAGTAGGTATTGAGACAGTCAGTGAGAAACAAGTAGCTTAAGCAGTTTCTTTAAACACACAGGAAGTGCATACAGATTCGAAGGCAAAATACCTAGACAGTAGCGAAACAAGCAAAAATTGAACAGAATGAAGGTGAAGAAGAACTGGTATAGAACTTAGCTATGCGAAATTAACAAACTCTATCCTTCCAGCAAACATAGACGGAGCTTGAAAACAAAACCTGACTAAGATGAAGGCAGTGACAGAGCTTGAAAAAGGCCACTAATTTCCAGCAAACATGTATCAAAACTGAGACTTTGAACCTCGACGGCAAACTCGCTTCAAACTTCAACGCCTCAAACGAACTCTATCTTTGAAGCAGAAAATTCGAAATGAAAATAACTTAAAATATTTTTTGTGTCCATTCTTGTTCTTCTAGCGGCCGTTGGTTAGGGAGATGGAGGAAATGGTGGTTTCAGGTAGTGATTTTGAAAAAAAAAAGGGAGAAAAATTTATGTGTGTAGATGGAGGGTGAGGAAGATGAAGAGGAAAGAAAAGAGGAGGGGGGTGCGCCGTCCTTGTCTTAGGGGTCTAGGTCCTCATGTTGAAGATGAGAGGGTGATAGAGATGAGGAGGGGGTGGCGGCTCAGCTAGGGTTTTTTTTTTGAAGATGGATGGTCTTGTTTGTTTTAATAGGTGAGGGAAGCGGGTCGGGCAGGCAGGCGGGTTTTGAGTGGATTTGAGGGAATTGGGCCATGAAAATTGGCCCAATGAGAATTTAGCCTTAACAACCTTCTCTTCTTTTATGCTTTATTAGAATTAGCTACTTTAGACTCAAATTAAATTTAAATCTATTTCCTGGGTAGCCTATGTATTTATTTTATCTAGTGATGAACTAGTGCAACTAATTGATTAACTAATCTACGAATACAATTTTGTTTTTTTAGAAGATGTATTTGATAATGTAACTAAATTCTAAAAATGCAGTTTAAACCCAAATGACACGAAATGAAAAATAAGATAATTTTTTATGATTTTTTCTATAATTTTAAAGTAGTAAAAATGCATGAAATGCAACTAAATAAAGAAAAGTTCCTAAAATTTATTAAAATCATTTTTTTGATTATTTTTAGGAGTAATTTCCATGCAGGGCAAAAAATGGGTGTTCACAATACACACTTGATGAATTTAATGAAAGAATATCAAAGATTGAAGAGATCGACACACGTGTTAAAGCATACCTATACAATATTGGCTATCACAGATGGTCTCGAGTACATGCTCGGTGAACAGAACTTGGACGATGACATCAAAAATTACAAATTCATTGAATACGGTAACAAGAGATGCAAGAGAGCTGTCGATAATAAAGCTATTAGAGTACATGAGGACTCTTCTTAAACATTGGACTAATGAAAAGTTATTGAAAGTAAAGGGTACATTCACATACCTTAGTAAAAGCTACAACAAAGGGTTGGAGAAAAATAGGACATTGTCGCAGAAGGTGAGAGTAAGATATATCTAATAACATCGGATCAATTATTCCATCAAACTAAATATATACAGACATTGTAGATAAAATATTGAATAATTGTAGTTATTTTGTATATGTTTATGATAATTTGTTGTGTGCTTGTAATGAAATTGTAGGTGAGGGCTTAAACAGATCAAATCCATACAATGATAGATGGTGTGAAGTGCTATATTGTTTGTCTTCAAAACAAGAGATGTAGTTGTGAATAATTTCAGTTTTATGAACTTCCTTGTACACATGCTTTGGTGGATTTAAGGCACAGGAATGAGTCTTGTGAAAATTATTGTTCTCCTTATTTCATGAGGGCGAGCATCTTGCATACTTATGAAATACCAGTAGAACCGTTGCCTGATGAAAGCAAATGAAATGTGCCACAACATATAGCTAAAGAGGTTGTAATGCCACCTACCGGGGAGAGATAGTCAGGAAGACCTCAAAAGCAAATATACAAACCATATGATGAAGTAAATGCAAATAAGTACAAGGTTTCATATGGCAACTTTGGAATAGAAGGGCATAACAAAAGATCTTGCAAGAATGCTCCCAAGAGGAAATAAAATTTGATAAAGTCGCCAGTTTTTTTTAATAAAATGTGCTGAGGTGTTCAGGAGAATTATAGTTGAGGTGTAATTATGTTGATAAATTGAATAAAGACTATTCCTATAATGAAATATTTTCAACTCTTAATGCAGTTGGTTTATATTTGTTTTGTTTATTTACTGAGTGTATTCATTTCAGACTTTCATAACTTGATTGAATTATGAATTTTTTGTATTTATAATACACAATTGTAGTTAAGTTGTAAAGGAATTATATGCTAACAGTAATGAGATCAAGTACTAATAATTTTCAACCAATAAAAAAAATAGATGTTTCCTATTGTAAGTAGTAGTATCCTTGATAAAATAACAAAACATAGGGTAAAACAACTGTAGCACAAATCTGCTACAATTAAACTTCAACGTACTTGTTCATAGGTAACAATTTGTCTACAACCTTACTACAAAAAATAACTGCAACTAAACAATTTAACTATAATTTTTCACAGAAAAGGGCAACTAATTATTCTTCTTCCGGACTTGTGTTCTCTCGTTCACAACTGGTGCACCTTTTCTTCTTGCTAATCTTCCAGTCACCTCGCTCACACTAATTTCACCAGTATCTTGCTTCTTCCTAGCATAGTTCCATAGTAGTGCTTCATAGCGTCTATGATGTTGATCAATATCAGAAAGGTCTTCTTTTGAAACTTCTAGCTCTCCAATGCTGGCATATTCTGAAAATGCTGCAACGTATAAACCACAGTCACTGCAAAAAGTAAATAGGGAAAATATTTAGCATACAGTGTAAAAAAAATCTGTTAAATAGATAGAAGGAAAATAAGCTTTTTCATACAGTGATCCCTCTTTTTGTTGTGGTATCTCACCGACCAACCACTGAATGTCAAGAGGGTTAGTAACACCTTTTTCAATGTATGCCTTTGTTCTCTTGAAGTTGAAGTATGGACGCTTGCCATAGAAGTCAGTGCATGACAAGTAAATTTTTCTACAATGTTGATGGGAATAATCACAAAATCAACTTGATCCCATGCAACATTTGCGAGTAACCTGTACCCCAATATATATTTTGATACGACGTCCTGGGGTTTGACAACAACAAACTTCTTTTTGGCAGGAGCATTGATGTACCTCTGATAAATTTGTTCAATTTTACTCTTGAACATACAATCATTGGTTGTAAACTGTATCTGATTTTGAGGATCATACTTTCCTCTTTTTCTGAAGTAGTACAAAATAACATCAATGTGCTGCAGAAAAGCAGATTTCATTAGTTCTCAATGCTTCCTACAATTTGTCTACAATATATCTACAACAAAAAACTATAAATCTGGAGATGACAGAATAGTACAACTAATCATTAAATTCTGACAGGGTATGTGTTTACCGAGTCGTTGAGGACTTGCCCAAAATGTGCCAAAGTATATAACCACTCCTTTTTATCAACTTTCTCCATTCCAAGATCATACCATAGCTTAAGTTGGTTATCTTTTACAGAATAAGGAGCCTTCCTCCTATTTAAACACATAGCAATTACAATAAATATGTAGATTCAAGTGAAAATCCAAAAGATGGATGCACTCGGAAATAGAAACAAATTGTATAAACTAACCTCTTTGAAACTATACCAGTACAAGGTATAACCACTTGTTGAATTCTTCCAATAAGTTAGGATCAACATCTTCTCCAATAACTTTTGATATCCAATTTTTTCCTATATTATTTTTGAAATGCATATATATCTCCAAAACAATGCATGAGCATCAATTAGTATTTTTCCATAATTTTTTGCATTTTTAAAGGATTTTTAATTAATTTATCCCAGTAGATTTATTATATAAATAATTACTAATTGCATCACAAATGATTTTATGATAATCTTATTACTTAATTTTATCATTTTTATATTTATATTAAGCTTTAACTATCTTATGCATAACCCTATTTACATCTGTAGGCTATAATTGTAATAATAGCCCATATGTGCATAATTACTTTATTTTACAAGAAAATAACCTTTTATATTTTTATAATATGAAGTAATTATTTTAAATTATTTTTATACACAAATAGAATTTTTTATCATTTATTAGTTATTTTTATGAATTATTTTATCAAATTAATTGGGTATTTAATATATATAGCCTCTTTAATTTCGGACCTTAGCCCAAATGCCACCCCCAGCCCAATTTAAATTAACCCATAACCTGACCCAGTAACCCAATCTTTAAACCCGCCCAACCCCCAGATCGAATCCTGGCTGTTGATCTCAGAGATCAACGGTCCAGGATATTATTACCTTTTTTAATTAACCCATAACCCCCTAACCCTAATCATTTCCAAACCCCCGTCGCCTCTATTTCCCTTCCCTCTCCCCTTCTCTCTCAAACACTCTCCCTAAAACCTAACCGCCGTCACCGGAAAACTACCCATTCACGGGGTTTCTCTTTAATTTCCGACCCCTACCGAACTCTCACCGCTTCTGATTGTTCGATTATGTTGATTTATGGAAGAATCTCGAAGAGATTCAACCCAGAGTTTGTTGAAAACCTTTTCATGAACCTATCTATGGCCATCTCCGTTTGTGAGTATTACTTTCTTCATGTTTATGGCCCAAATCTCTAGTTCCAATCCAGATTTCTTTTCATCTCTATCATCTTTTCTAAAACCTAATCTCTTTCTACTAGGGTTTGTTCAGATCCTTGTAGATCTGAGACAATTTTAAGTGTTGTTTGGTATTTCTCTTTGAAAACCTTCTGTTTTCCTTATTACTATTCGATTCTAGTGTTTTCTGAAACTAGGGTTTCGTATTAAGTTCCCTTCAAAAAGGGTCTTAAGCTTCTAAGTGTTTGAATTTGTTTATCTTTACTAGTTCGACTAATTTTTGTGTATATGCTTTAAACCCCAGGTTTTTCTGCCTATTTCATTGTTTACTTCAATATTTTCCCGTTATTATTTATCTCTGTCAATCAATATATATTGATTGATTTTATTTAGGGTTCGAATTATATTTTCCTGTTAAAATTAGTGTCTCTCTGTGATTTTACTTATTTTCCTTATTTGTGACTTTAATTAGTACTACTTGCCCTAATTAGACTATTAGGCTGACTTAGGGATTTAATTGGCTCCTATGTGGTCAGTAATCGACTCATTTACCTGATTTGAATCCCAATTTGAGTCGTTAAGGGATTCTCCCCAATTCAAGGAGTCCTTTCCGTATTCTTTTGTGTGAATTGATTGAGTTAATTCCTCAATTAAATGATTGATTACCTTGTTTTATGAACTCTGATTTTATTCTTATCTTATTTGTTTTACCTTTCTAAGTTCTATATAAACCTCATTCTGGTTTTCTTTCAAACATGAACAAACACATTCAGAAAGAAACACACACACACACATACACAAACTCTTGCTCTTATTCAAACCTTTTTGTTACTTGTGTTTGCTACACTGTCAAGCCGGCTGAAAGCCAAGGCTAGACTATTGGGTTCTGCATCCTTTTACCATCATGTTTGCTATTTTAACTGGTATGTCTCTCCTCATATTGTCATTCATTACGCTACGAAGTTTAAATCTATGTGCTTTCCTGTTTATTGCTCGACTTCTGTGTAGTTAAACTTCTGTCTTTCCTGTTTATTGATCTTAATTAACATGACTACTTCTATCTTTCCTGTTTATTTGATTTTAATTAGCAATAACTACTTCTGTATGGTTAAACTTTCGTCTTTCCTATTTATTGATCTCAATTAACATGACTACTATGTTATTAGGTCATATTCATTGTTATGTAATCTGGCTGTTATCATATGCATTTAGACCTATGTGCTTCCTATTTCTTGCTCTTAACCAGCATGTCTATCTCTGTAATTAGGTCATATTCAGCATGTTATGTAATTTGTCTATCAACCTGCCTTTGCCTGCTTTATGTCTCTGCTAACTAGCTTGCCCCAACTCTCATGAAATTGTTTTGTACAGCATGTCAATATGGTTCATACACTCTAGCATGTTCTTATTTGATCCAGGATACTTATCCACTTGTTTCTCAACTAGGATGCCTACATGTTTGTCCTGTTTTATGTGTTCCTGACTTCTATGCTCCCAACCCCTGCTACCTTTCTCTGTGTAGTTGTCTGATCATTATTCTGACCCCAACATTCTTTATGCTCACCTAGTGACAAACTAAGTCAAATCTAGACAATGTGAAACTTTGCTTGAAGTAATCATGATTATGTTTCTTCCAATGTTTGACTGCTGAAAATGTTTGAACTCAGAGTGCTGCAATGACTCTATTTACTCCTATTTTTTTTACTTCTGAACTGTTTTCCTAAAACTATTACTATTTTCAACTCCTACTCTTAGAATATCCAGGCTCCTGCCCCTCCAGTGTGAGCACTGCCTAGGAGTCCATGAGACTCCTCCGAACTCTGACACAATGGGGTTGGCCTTTTCAAACTTGTTCACAAAAATTGTTCTTTGAAAAGGTTCTGGGGTGAGAATTGCCCGGGGTCCTTGAGGCCCTTGGGAACTTTGACATACCAGAAGCCATTTGGTGTATTATGGACTATTGGTGTACCTCAGACTTGCTTGAAGGCCTGGCTTCCAAGATTGACATTGAGCCTTCTAAGGCTCCCTATAATATAGTGATTTCATTTTGTAATTCATTCATATCTGGTATGTAATAATAATTCCTGTAAAAGCAGATATTAGGGTTATTAGTAAACTGGGAGGGACTTTATGTGTGCATATTATTGTTGGGTTCGGGTAGAAATCACGTCTATCGGTTATTGTGGTGACTTATATGCATTAGAAATCATACCCATAGGACTTGTGTCATTCTTTGGAATCATAAATTTCACATTTGCATTAGAAATCCTGTTTCGAGGTCATTTACGAATTCTGCATTAATAATCATGTTCTCAAACCATCATGTGTGCATTAGAAATCACGTCCCTAGGAATTCCCCTGTTGAATTTGCTTGGAAACTGGCTAACAACTTTATTCGCCTAGATATCATGCCTATAGGAAGAACATATCAAAATCAGTTTCATCATGTATTCGTCATGCCTATAAGGAATAAGTATAAAAATAGTTTCACACTTAGATATCATGTTTGTAGAGATAAATATGTAAAATCAATTTCTGTGTTTATATGTCCTGAAGTAATGCTTGTGATCATTTTTCAGTGCATAGACAACATGCCTATAGGGTCTAAACAGATAAAATCTGCCTGTTATAAATCAATCACTAGTTTATTATTATGGTCTGATTCATGCGTAGAGATACTACGTTTATAGGATCCTGCCCAGTTATCACCTAGGCAGACCTGTAGGTTGATTAAAGTTCTGATGTTTAAAATTGTGTTTGTTTGAATACTTACAAACTGCCAGATCCAGTAAGTAATAAAATCAGTAGGCAAATTGATTAGGTATTCACTATCTCGTCTTAACAAAATGCTTCATATTATGCTTCGTGCTCATCTGGATATCCTGCTATAGGGCTTTAGATAGTTTAAACTGTTTTGTTTGGGGCGTGCAATTGTTTTGTTTACTTGTGGAGGTAAATGTGAGCCCCCTAATTGCTCATTTTATGTGACAGTCCTACATGTTTTATTTGACACCTAGTTTTTTCTCCTTTTAAGCACCATAGGTAAGTCTAGAACTACCTTAAATAGAGGCCCTAAGAAACTCCAGGGCCATAGGAAAGGGACGGGTAATGCACGCATAGGGTACATAGTCGATATTACTAGAACTCTTAGATAATAATTAAGGGGAGGGTAATTGGGTAGTAAAAGATATGATGACATGTGTGCTAATGCTACGCGTAACACCTCTATTTGAGGAAAGTTTACTGAGTATTGTACAGAAGTAATCCTATAGGCTAATATACCTAGGACCCCTTTATTCCCATTTTTTTAAAATAACTTTATTTGTTCAAGTTGCTTTATGACTAATTTGCTTAAATTGAGTTTGGCCGGGACCCACCATTGTGGACCTCGAGGGGTACCTAACACCTTCCCCTCAAGGTAATTTCGAGCCTTTACCCAATATCTAGTAATGTAAATCGATTTATGAGTTATTTTCTTTAAGTGTCCTAACGCACCTTAATCCGTTAGGTGGCGACTCTTCAAATTCCATACCCTAGCCCAAAAGGAAATGAGTTGTCCTAGAATGTCGAAACCCCGATTCTGCGAGGGAAAAAAGGAGGGCGAGATAGCATGACGACTCTGCTGGGGAAGTTAGGATCTTACCATAACAAACTTGCTTTTGTGAATTAGTCTTTAAGCATGCTTTATTCTGCTAATACGTGTGCACCCTTTCCCTTCCCCTTTATGTGAATTTAATTGCCTATTTTCAAGCATTTATGATTTTCTTTACTACAGAAACTAACTTGTCTCCTTGTTTTCTTTCTTAAACGCCTTTTCAATTATTAAACCGCATTTATCATTTTTAACGTGCAAATATATGACAACATACTATTTACTGTTGCGTTAATCATGCTCAACATCATACTTCACTCGTGCGTAATCAATCCTTTAGCAACGCTTGATGAGTGTTTGACCTTCTTATATATCACCCTTTAAATTCGGAAAATCTTATTTGTGGTAAAACTAGTCGATCTGCGGTGCAGTCAATGGTTCCGTGCCTTTCCCCCTCAAGTTGTCCGCTTGAGGTTACCAGTCTAGACCTCTATAGAAACCTTACTCTGATTAATTGTACATGTATCATGGTCAAACCTAGCTGGATTAATATGTTGTCCATATAATAACCCTTTAAGACGAACCTTATCCAAAAGTCCATCAGATTTCCATAATCCCAATGGACGCGACCATGTTTTGTGCATTAATTTTGGAGAACTAAATGCCAATATGCTAATCATGGATGTATAAGTAGTCGAATCTAGAGGGAGAAAGGGTCTAACCTTATTCATTTTGCAGAAATGAGACACGAAGTCCCCAGGTTCGGCATGGTCCAAAGAATACCACCATTGTTGTTGGATTGGTGGGAGGACCTTTCGCCAAGTGACAAAGACCATGTGAAAGGGTCCTCAGAAACTTACCCTCTTTACTGGATATCCAACCAAACGATATGTTAATCGAAGCAGCCGCTATGTTCTGGGACGGAGAAATGTCTGTGTTCCATTTTGGTAACATAGAATGACTCCTCTCTTGGAGGAGATAGGGGGATTCGCTGGACTACCTTGGGACAGTCCGGGTTTATTAGTTTCGGAAAATCGTGTCGCTAAGGGGGTTCTTAAAAATGATGGGTTTGAAAAAGAACGATGTTTTGGAATGCCTGAAGGCGTCCTACATATCCTTTGACTATCTCTATGAATGATATGGTCATAGCAAATCCTATCCTATCCTCCATGATGAATTATCTATCACTTCGTTGGGTCATATTCACCGCAGGGTTTTTGTGTTCGTTGTTTGCTTCCTGATATGATAGTATTTCCCATCAAAGGAGACAGGATTCACACTAGACTAACTATGGTATCCAGAACTTTAATGAAGGGGATTGAGGGGAAAACATACACTATTGTCCCTATGATCATAGTTGACATTTATCGGGCTTTGGACCGCTGCCAGAAGGGGTTTAAACATTTCGAAGGTTGCAATTTGCTGCTACAACTTTAGTTATTAGAGATCTCCAAAAGGGTCAATATCATCAAGAGTTTCCAAGAAGGGCGTGGAATGATCATATAGCCTTCCATCACCCTAAGAGAATGACTTACATCCCAGACAGGTTTGCTCAACCGGAAAATGCTACAGAATGGGCGCAATATTTTAACAATTTGACTGAGGACCAGGTTCAATGGATGTTCGAATGGTTCCCTACCAGTGAGCTCATCATTAGATCTAGGGACGCTCCACACGTGGTGTTGATCGGGCTAAGGGGCCTATACCCTTATGTTCCTATCAGGGTTATGAGGCAGGCAGGAAGCAAATCATACCGCGAGTTTTTAAAATGGGTCATTGTCACACCTCCTTTTTCACTACCCCGTAAGGGTAATAAGAGAGTTTTTCCACTTTAAGTGAC
>ML439990.1:0-87986 GCA_005239525.1 Nicotiana knightiana
AATAATCAACATTTCTTACGATATAGAAAATTAAATATTTATATTTACTTTAATTGATACTAAAAATGATTCCATAACTTAGTTATTAAAATTCTTATTGTAAGAAACCAAATATACACAGACACACACATACGCGCGTGCGCGCACACACACGCACACACACACACATATATATATATATATATATATATATTTTTTTTTTAAATAAAATTTTATACTCTAAGAATCTGAGTATTTTTTTTAGTTTTTTTTAATAAAACCTATTAAGAGTACGATAAAGGTTTAAAATATTAAAATTAGGCCTAAAAGAAATATTTACACTAAAATAGTATAAAAATTCAAGTGCGGTCAAAAATTAATTGTTCACAAGATAATTAATTAGTCAAATTTTAATAGTTTAAAACAAAGTGACACTAAATAACGAGAGATAGGTACTCGAATTAATACAACACCAATATACATCATGTAATAATATCTCCTCCCAAGGATTCGGAGTCACGAGTACACGAACTACTAGAAGTTCTATAAATAGAGTTTGAAACAAAAATAACTTTTTCGAATGAAATGAACAGTAAAAGAGTAAAGAGGAAGGGGACTTCAATGTCTGCGGATGTCAGCTGATCTACCTCAAGTCGCTGAATGCGATAATCCGAGCTAGCGCACCTCACGTACAACTAGGACCAATACCTAAATCTGCACAAGAAGTGCAGAGTGTAGTATGAGTACAATTGACCCAATATACTCCGTAAGTGTCGAGTCTAACCCCGACGACGTAGTGACGAGGCTATGACAGGATACTCACATAATTAAACTTGTTCAAACATAAATATATGTACCAAACAACAACAAAATAGAAATTTAATATGTGCAGTTGGGATGGGACATGCGAAAGGGGGACAAGATACGATAACTACAACATGAATGACAACACAAGAAAGTCAAATAAATTGTCAACCAACAAAGACGGATAAACATACGGTATAAAGATGGAACGACATCACGCTTCGTGCTTTTCCTCTCAACCTTACCATGAAATGCTGACATAAGTAGAATGAAATGGCACGATATTACCCTTCATGCTTTTACTCTCGATCTCACTATGCATCAATAAATAAATGGTATAAACAGCACCACATCACCCTTCATGCTTTATCTCTCTTCCTCACTATGTATTAACCAATAAATGAGGTATATAAAATTGCATGACGTCACCCTTCGTGTTTTGACTCTCTCCCTTATCATGTAGTAATGAATATAAAAATTCGATAAATAATGCAAAGAATGTACTTTACGTCAATTATGATTACAAGATACCAAATCTCAACTTTGAAAATACTCAACCATTACTAATTAGTCCATAAATACGGAAGGAACGATCAAATAAGTAATAATCTAATCAAAGCATGGATGTCATAATTAAAGAGATAGCAAGTCACAAGGAAAAAAGTTTTACCCGCATGCTTTAACCCAACAACAACGCATAAGTACTCGTCACCTCACATATACATTGTACCCACACATTGAACATGTAGCAAATAGGAAAAAAAGTACTAATCCCACAAGTCAAGGTGTCACGACCCAAATCCTAACCTGTCATGATAGCGCCTATCGTAAGACTAGGAAATCTGACATTTCCAAGATGTTCCCAATATTTAACATAAATGAATCAAAGTAGTTTTTAAATAAAAAAAACAATCTCATAAAAGGGGTAGAAACGAAAAACATAACGCGGAATAACTACTCCCAAATGGGGGTGTCAAAGAGTACAAGAGCATCTAAATGTCCCAAGTATGGAATACACTATCTAAAGTAGATTGAAGCTAAATACAATTAAAGGAAAAATAGGGAAGGAGAAACAAGGACTGCGAACGCCGGACAACTACCTCGAAGACCTTGGGTAGCTACATATTAGTATAGTTTCGAGTTTTCATTTTATTTCTTCATAAATTATTTTTGGTAACATTTATTGGATAATATTAGAACTCGTATTATGTTTTAACTATTTTAAATGTTGAACCCTCTAACATTGGCTTGCCTAACAAGTGTGGTGTTAGGCGCCATCACGATCCCGTGTGTTGGGAATTTGGGTCATGACAAGTTGGTATCAGAGCACTAGGTTGCCTAGGTCTCACAATTCACGGAAAACCTTGGTACAGTGTGGGGGATCGGTACGAAGACGTCTGTACTTATCTCTCAAAGGCTATAAAGTTAGGAACAAACTCATTTTATTTCTACTCTGTCGTGTGATTCCTGTTATCCCAAAATATTGATGGTACTCTTCTATTCTCTCGCAAATGCCGAGAACACGTGCTTCTTCTTTCGCTGACCAACAATCAGGTCCTCCAGCAGCAGCAACTCCTACTAGGAGCACATGCCGAGGCAGGGGAAGGACTCAGCCCATTGCTCAGGTAGTAGCCCTAGCTGCGGAGCCCCAGATAGAGATTGATGAGTGGGATCCAACTCAGACCGTTCTATCGGGACCAACTCAGGTCCTAGAAGGGTTTATTTCTACCCCGGTACTTCAGGATGCTTTGGTCCGACTAGTGGGCACTATGGAGAGTGTAGCCCAGACTGGCACATTCTCTGTGGTAGCAGTCGTATCTCAGGTTGGAGGAGGGGCTCAGACTCTTCTACCCACACTCCTGAGCAGATTACTCCTCCGATTCAGGCCCCAGCAGCCAATCCAGTTGGGGTAGTTTAGCTAGTGGCTGCAACACTACTTGTTGATGGGGCAGCTATGTCCTCAAATGCTTTGTGGAGATTGGGCAAGTTTATCATGCTTTTCCCTGTTCATTTTAGTGGTGCTGCTTCTGAGGATCCCGAGGAATACCTTGATAGTTGTCATGAGGTTCTTCGGAACATGGGTATTTTGGAGACCAATGGGTTCGATTTTGCTGCCTTTTAGATGACGGGTTCCGCCAAGAAATGGTGGAGGGATTATCTGTTGACTAGACCAGCTGAATCACCTGCTGTAAGTTGGGATCAGTTTTCGCATCTCTTCTTATAGAAGTTCCTTTCTATCACCACCAGGGAGGAGGGCCGTTGTCAGCTTGAGCGTCTTCAGTAGGGCAACATGACTGTTACCTAGTATGAGACTCACTTTGTGGAGTTGGCTCGACATGCTATTCCTTTGTTACCTACAGAGCGAGAGAGAGTCGGGAGGTTTAGTGAGGGCCTTGCTCAGACCATCCGGTTGCAGATGACTAAGGAGACTGAGAGCGATATTTCTTTTTAAAATGCGGCCAATGTGTCTAAGAGAGTTTAGATGGTTCTCGGATTGGGAGGTCAGGGGTTAGACAAGAGACCTCGCCATTCCGGTGGATTCAACAGTGCCTCATCTGGAGGCGTGGTTACTTTTAGCAGATGCCATTCTTCTAGGACATTTCATTCAGCACTTCAGGCATCTCATGCTACCTCAGGTGGTAGTGGTTCTTATATAACTCCTTCTGCTCAGCCAGTCTATAGTGCTCTATCATCTCATATCATAGTAGCTCCTCTGCAGAGTTATTATCGTGGTCAGTCGGCTCGTCAGGGCCAGCCTTAGTATCAGAAGGGATGCTTTGAGTGTGGTGAATATGGGCATATCCGAAGAGCTTGTCTGAGATATTTGGGTAATCAGCCTATGTACCTGGGTTCTTGTGCCATAGTTCCGGCACCAGCTACAACACTACCTACCTAGCCAACCAAGGGTATGAGTCAGGTAGTCATAGGTAGAGGCCAAATTGTTAGAGGTTGAGGCCATCCCGCTAGAGGTGGAGGACAGCCCGTTAGAGGTAGAGGTCTGCCTGTGGGAGGTCGTCCTAGGGACATTGTTTAGGGTGGTGGGGCCCATGCCTTATTGTATGCATTTCTAGCCAGACTTGAGACGCAGTCCTCCGATGCTGTTATCACAGGTACCATTTCAGTTTTCAATAGAGATGCTTCAGTTCTGTTTGATCCGGGGCCTACTTACTCTTACGTGTCATCTTATTTTTCTTCGTATTTGGTTGTGCCCCACGATTTCTTGAGTGTTCCTGTTTATGTGTCATGGGGGATGCTATTATTGTAGATCGTGTGTATCGTTCGTGTGCGGTTGTTATTGAGTGTCTTGAAACCAGTGTGGACCTTTTTCTTCTTGACATGGTTGATTTTGATGTCATATTGGGCATGGATTGCGTGTTGCCGTATTATGCCATCTTGGACTGTCACGCCAAGACAATTACTTTATCTTTGCCGAGATTGCCCTGATTAGAGTGTAAAGGGACTCCTAGTTATTCTCCCAGCATAGTGATTTCTTATGCCAAGGCTCGTCGTATGGTTGAGAAGGGGTGTTTGGATTATTTGGCTCATGTTTGTGATTCTAATGCTGAGGCTTCTTCCATAGATTTGGTGCCTGTTGTTCGTGAGTTTCGCGAGGTGTTTCCTGCAGACCTACCGGGGATGCCACCCAATAGGGATATTGGTTTTTGCATTGGTGTGGCTCCGGGCACTCAGTCCATTTCTATTCCTCCATACCGAATGGCCCCACCATAATTGAAAGAACAATTGCAAGACTTACTTTGGTAAGGGCTTCATTAGACCTAATATCTCGCCCTGGGTGCACCAGTTTTGTTCGCAAAGAAGAAGTATGGATCGATGAGAATGTGTATGGATTACAGACAATTGAATAAAGTCACCATCAAGAATAAGTATCCATTACTGAGAATTGATGATTTATTTGATCAGCTCCAGGGTGTTTTTGAAAATTGATTTGAGATCGGGCTACCATCAAATGAAGATTAGGCATCTAATGTTCCTAAGATAGCCTTTCAGGCGAGGTATGAGCATTATAAATTTCTAGTGATGTCTTTTGGTTTGACTAATGCCCCAGTAGCCTTTATGGACTTGATGAGTCGAGTTTTTCAAACCTTATCTTGATTTCTTCGTAATTGTGTTAATTGATGATATTCTAATATACTCCCGCAGTCGGGAGGAGCATGAGCAGCACCTCCGGATAGCGCTCCATACTTTGAGGGATAGTTAGTTGTATGCAAAATTTTTAAAGTGCGAGTTATGTTTGGATTCAATAGCCTTCTTGGGTCACATCGTGTCAGCAGAGGGTATTCAGGTAGATCCTAAGAAGAGGGGCAATCAAGAATTGGCCTAGACCCACTCCAGCTTCTCGGGTTTGGCGGGTTAATACCGTTGTTTTGTGGAGGGGTTTTCATCTATAGCAGCCCCAATGACTAAATTAACTCATAAGGGTGCCCCTTCAAATAGTTGGACGAGTGTGAGGCGAGCTTTCAGAAGCTCAAGACAACCTTGACTTCAGCATCGGTATTGGTGTTACCTTTAGGTTCAGGATCTTTCACGGTATATTGTGATGCCTCCCGTGTTGTGCTAGGAGTGGTATTGATGCAAGAAGGCAGGGTGATAGTATATGAGTCTCGGAAGTTGAAGTTTCATGAGAAGAATTATCCTGTACTTGACTTAGAGTTGGCAGCCATTGTCCACGCACTAAAGATTTGGAGGCATTATCTCTATGTTGTGCCCTATAAGGTGTTCACGGATCATCGCAGCCTTCAGTACTTGTTCAAGAAAAAGTATCTTAATTTGAGGCAAAAGAGATGGTTAGAGTTATTGAAATACTACGAAGTCACTATATTGTATCATCCGGGGAATGCCAATATGGTGGCCGATGCATTGAGCAGGAAGGCAGTGGGTATGGGTAGTCTGACGTTCATTCTAGTCAGTGAGAGACCTCTAGCTTCAGATATTTAGACTTTGGCCAATCAGTTCGTGAGGTTGGTTATTGCGCTCAGCCGTCTTTTAGCTTGTACAGTCGCTCGGTCTTCCTTATTTGAGCATATCAGAGATCGGTAGTATGATGACCGTAACTTGATGGTCCTTAGAGACACAGTTCGGCGCGATGGTGCCAAGCAGGTTACAGTGGGAGATGACGGTGTTTTGAGGATGCAGGGTCGAGTGTGTACCTAATATTGATGCGCTTCGTGAGTTGATCCTTGAAAAGGCTCACAGTTCTAAGTATTCTTTTCACTCGGGTGGTGCCAAAGTGTATTAAGATTTGCGACAACATTATTGGTGGAGGAGAATGAAAAAGTATATAATTGCATATGTAGCTCGGTGTCTGGATTTTCAGCAAGTCAACTACGAGCCTCAGAGACCTGGTGGTTTACTTCAAAATTTAGACATTCCTAAGTGGAAGTGGGAGCATATCACTGTGGACTTCGTTATAGGACTCCCACTGATTCAGAGGGAAATCAACGCCGTTTGGATCTTTATGGATAGACTGACTGGATCAGCACATTTCATTCCGGTGTCAAGTACTTATATATACAGGAGATCGTTCTCCTTCACGATAAGCAATTTACCTTGCACTTTTGGAGCGCAGTCCAGCGTGAGTTGGGTACACGGGTTGAGTTGAGCACAGAATTCCATCCTCAGAAGGAAGGGCAGTCCAAGCATACTATTTAGATCTTGGAGGATATTCTTCACGCCTGTGTTATTGACTTTGGAGGTTCTTGGGATCAGTTTTTGCTGTTAGCGGAGTTTGCCTACAATAATAACTACCAGTCGAGCATCCAGATGGCTCTATATGAGGCATTATATGGTAGATGATGTAGATCACCAGTTGGAGGGTTTGAGCCGAGAGAGGCTCGGTTATTGGGTACAGACTTAGTTCAGGAGGCCTTGGACAAGGTCAAATTTATACAGGATCGACTTCGTACAGCTCAGTACAGGTAGAAGAGTTATGCCGATCGCAAGGTTCGTGATGTGGAATTCATGGTTGGAGATAGGGTATTACTTCGGGTATCGCCCATGAAGGGTGTTATGAGATTTGGGAAGAAGGACAAGTTGAGCCCTAGGTATATCGGGCCATTTGAGATTCTTGATAGAGTTAGGGAGGTAGCTTATAGACTTCCGTTGATTCCAGGATATCCTCAGTTTATCCGGTATTCCATGTGTCTATGCTCTGGAAATATCATGGTGACCCGCCCCACGTGTTAGATTTCAGCTTCGTCCAATTGGACAAGGATTTGACTTAGGAGGAGGAGCCGGTAGCCATTCTAGACCCTCAGGCTCGTCAGTCGAGGTCAACGAGTTACCCCTCAGTTCGAGTGCAGTGGAAAGGTCACCCTATTGAGGCAACAATGTGGGAGTCCGAGTCGGACATGCGGAGTAGATATCCACACTAGTTCGCCAGTTCAGGTACTTCTCTATGTCCGTTCGAGGACGAACGTTTGTTTTAGAGGTGGAGATTGTGATGACCCAAAGAGTAATCTTATGATTTAAGACACCATCCTGGCTCATTAGCCTTAAAAAATTAATTTATTCACCTCGAGTTGCGTGTGCAGTCCGGGCGTAAATCCGAAAAGCCTTTATGTGAAAATATAAGAAATAATAATTTTTAGTGTTAAAGTTCGATTTTCAGTTGGCTTTGGTCAACATTTTGAGTAAACAGACCTGAACCCGTGTTCCCACGGTCCTGGGAGGTTCGCAGTCAAATATGGGACTTGGGCGTATGCCCAGAATTGAATTCCGAGGTCCATAGATTTAGAAATCAATTTTTGAAGAAAATTGTTATACCGAATTTCAAAGGAAATAAAGAAATAAATTAATGTTTGAGCTCGTTGGTATCGGGCTTGTATTTTGGTTCCGGATCCCGGTACAGGTTTTTATAATATTTAAGTCATATATGTGAAATTTGGTGGAAATCAAAATTGATTTGACGTGATTCGGATGTCCGGTTGAGAAAATAGTGAATTTGAAGTGTTCTTGAGAAAATCATGAGTTTTGAGACTGAATTCGTAATTTTAGATGTTATTTTGATGATTTGATCACACGAGCAAGTACTTATGATATTTTTAGACTTGCGTGTATATTTGGTTTTGAGGCCCGAGGGCTCGGGTGAGTTTTGAATAGGCCACAGAGTGATTTAGACTTTATAAAATTTGTTGGTCTCGCAAATGCGAGCATCACATTTGCGATTAGAGGGGATCGGGGGTGACCTTGGCATTTACGACGTTTATTGTCGCATTTGCGATCACAGTGGATGGGGGGTGAACTTGGAATAAATAAAGTTTATTGTCGCAATGGCGACTAGAGTAGTGGCCGCATTTGCGAACACCCGTTCGCATTTTCGACCACAGCAGGCCAGGACAATCTTCGCATTTGCGAAGTAAAGGCTGCATATGCGAGTTCGTATTTGCGAACCACTAATCGAAATTGCGATAACTACAGCTGCTCAAAACGAATTTTAGTTGGGATTTTTACCCAATTTTCAATTCTCTCGAACCCTAAACCTCCATAGGTGATTTTCAAGAGACCCAAAGTTCTCCAAATCATAGGTAAGGGATTCCTAACTAATTCCTTTCCATTTCTTGCAACCTTTAACAAGATTTCGACCTAGAATCTAGAACTTTCATGGTAGAATTAGGAATTTTTGGGTAGAACTTAGTAATTTTGAAATTTAAGAATTTAGACTTCGAATTGAGGTCGGATTCCAAAACCAATTGTATATCCGGACTAGGGGTAGAATGGGTAAACGGGTTTTGGTATGAACCTCGAGTTTAGACCAAGCGGGCCCGGGGTCGATTTTTGTCTTTTAATGAGAAAACATAGGAAAACCATTATTTTTCCTTAAAGTGATTTCCTTTAGCAATAATTGATGATATTGAACTTATTATGATTAGATACGACTAGGTTGGAGGTGAATTCTAAAGGAAAAGCTGTAATTAAGCAGTGAGTGGCCTATGATATTGAGGTAAGTGTTTGGTCTAACCTTGACTTGAGGGATTAGGAATCCCTGACTTAATTGCTATGTGAAATTGCATGTGTGGCGTATAGGTGAGGTGACGAGTACCTGCGCCACCAAATTATCTGTTTAGCATGATCACTACCCCGTTTACAATTTATTTTATTCTTGTCTTAATAGTTTCATGATTATTGATGCCTCCTGATCTACTTGTTTGGCCTACTTGTTGTTTGGATATTGTTTCACTTATTTGAAAATATTAATTGTTTCCTTAGTTTCATTATGGTACATTAATGGTTGAGATGGTTGTCAGTGTTTCATGATACATTTCGGTTGGTTTCGCTGTGTAGTAATAATTGGTGAAGTTTCTTAATTGTACAGCTTTTCGTACATTATTTGAGCTATAAATGTTGTAAAGGATTTTGATCTAAATTGTGAACCCTTATTATAAATGATGAAATGTGATTGTCTGGTGGGAGAAGGTTGCACGCCGTAACAAGCAGTAATAAGGGTGAACCGGTGAGATCGGGTTGCACGCCGCAATAAGAGGAATAAGGGTGCTATAAATATTAAGGAGAAATAAGGGTGGGCATGTGGGATCGAGTTGCACGCTGAAACAAGGAGTAATAAGGGAGAATATTTATATGGTTATTGGTTATATGATAAAGACTGTAATACTCACTATTTTATATTCTAGTTCCCATATTCTGCTTTTACCGTTATTTAAATTGTAACTTGGAAATTTTCGTAAGGATTGTTTATAGCTGAGATTTGGAAAGATAACTAAGTTAATTATTTACTGCAAGTTTTGTTTATTTAGTTTAGTATTTTCTTCTTGCTTTTTTAAACACTGTATACAGGTTATATTAAATGCTTCGTCGTAGCCTCGTCACTACCTCATCGAGATTAGGCTCGGCACTTACCAGTACATAGGGTCGGTTGTACTGATATTGCACTATGCACTTCTTGTGCAGATCTAGGTACCGGTTAGAGTTAAGTTGGAGTAGTAGTTGATACCTTCGCACCAAGATACGAGGTAGATCTGCCGGCATCCGCTGATTCTTGGAGTTTTCTCCCATTTATTTTCTTACTGTTTTATTTAATTCAATACAGTTATATAATATTTCTTTGAGCCAAATACTTGTTGTAAACTCTTAGTAGTTCGTGAATTGTGACTCCAGACCTTGGGTAACTAGATATTAGTATTAGTTTCGAGTTTTCGTTTTATTTCTTCATAAATTATTTTTGGTAACATTTATTGGATAATATTAGACCTCGTATTATGTTTTAACTGTTTTAAATGTTGAACCCTCTAACATTGGCTTCCCTAGCAAGTGTTAGGCGCCATCACAATCCTGTGGGTTGGGAATTTGGGTCGTGACAACGCTATATCACTGATGTACAGTCAAATCCCATCAATATATATACATCCATAAGGTTCGTTGCGTAACACAACTTTATCCACACATATACAAACCTAAGGCTCGTTGCGCGGTACAACCTGATCCACATATATATATATATATATATCCCTGAAGCTTGTTGCGTTGTGCAACCCAATCCATATATATACATACATATCGCTCATAGCTCTCCACTCAGGCCCTAACTCAGTCACAAACCTCTCTAGTCTCTCGGGCTCTCAGAAGTCATGAAGATCAGCCCAAACAACAATAATATTATGTATTAACTAAGAATAATAGAGACTGAGATATGATATGAAAGCAAAATCTGAGACTGAGTGAAAACAACAAATAACAGGTAATTCAACATATACATGGCCCTGCTGATCCCAACAATACCAACACATAGCCTAAACATGATTTCTAGCATGATTTGCAGAAAAATTTCTATAACACATGGAGAGTATATAGCTAGCAATAAGTTATTCAACTTCACAATTTCCATGGTGTGGACCAAGCCAAATTCCTACAGTGCATGCCCACATGCCAGTCACCTAGCATGTGTGTCACCTCCAAACCAATCACATAACACAAAATCTCGGGTTTCATACCCTTAGAATCAGGTTTAGATTTGTTACTTACCTCAATCCGAGCAAAATTCCTACTCCAAAATGCCTTTGCCTCGCAAATCGGCCTCCGAACTCCTCGAAACTAGCCAGAAACAATCCAATACAATCAACACAGGATAAGGAATCAATTCTATAAGAAAAGACGAAGTTTTAATCAAAAATCTAAAATCATCTCAAAACCGGCCCCGGGACCTTGTCTTAGAATCATACAAAAATCACAAAACTCGATAGCTCATTTAACCACGAGTCTAACCATACCAAATTTATCAAAATCTGACACCGAATCGGCACCCAAATCCCTTAAATCAACAGGGACTAATAAGGACTAATATGATGTATTAACGTGGAATGGACCAAGTCTCAGAATCCAATAAAAATCAAAAAACCCGAAAGCCCATTCAACCACGAGTCTAACCATACCAGATTTATCAAAATCTGACACCGAATCGACACCTAAATCCCTCAAATCAACTCTCTGAATCCCTAACCTCACATCCCCAAATTACACCGTAAAAACACACCTACTAGCTGGGAAATCAATGGGGAAATTTAACCAGAAGTGACTTACCTGAAGAATCCCTTGGAAATCCCTCAAAAAAATCGCCCAAATTTCGAGTTCAAAATGTTAGAAATGGTAATAATCTCGGAACCCTCGTTTATATACGTTCTGCCTAGGCATTTCACTTCTGCGGCCAATTATCCGCACATGTGGACCCGTTTCTGTGGTTAAACCTCTGCTTCTACGGAATTCCCTTACCCAGCATGCCTCCGCTACTGCGACCCTTGCCCCATATCTGCACAATCGCATGTGCGGAATTCACGATTGCACCTCCTAGCATTCCGTTACTGCGCCCCTAACACCGCATCTGCATCCGCACAGGTGCGAAAAATGACCCCGCACTCGCGACCCCTGCTCATCTCCTCCTTGCCTTCTTCTGTGGCTCTTTCACGCTTTTGCGGGCTCGCACTTGCAGTGCTCACCCCGCATGTGCGTTTACACTAGCAGTTGCAAATCTTAAGCAACTCTTCAACTTCAAACATTGTTCCGAAAATCATCCAAAATAAACCCGAGGCCCCAGGGACCTCAACCAAATAAACCAACAAGTCTTTAAACATCCAACTTAGTCGAGCGCTCAAATCATGTCAATCAAGATCAAAAACACGAATCACACCCCAATTCAAGCATATCGAACTTTGAAATTTCAATTTCTGCAAACGATGTCAAAACCTATAAGATCATGTCAGATTCACCCCAAAATTTTCATACAAGTCAGAAATGACACCACAGACTTACTCCAACCTCCGGAATCCCAATCCGACCCCGATATAAAAAATTCCAACCCCGGTCAAACTTTCCAAAAATCCAACTTTCGCCATTTCAAGCCTAATTCAACTACGGACCTCCAAATCACAATTTGGAAATGTTCCAAAGTCCAATATCACCCAACAGAGCTAACGAAACAACAAAAACTCCATTTCG
This sequence comes from Nicotiana knightiana, assembly GCA_005239525.1. NCBI lineage: Eukaryota > Viridiplantae > Streptophyta > Magnoliopsida > Solanales > Solanaceae > Nicotiana > Nicotiana knightiana. The sequence goes on from ML439990.1 coordinate 12,247, forward strand.
AATATATTTACACAAATATCAATATTCAGTCGCCTTTACCAACTTAAGTATTCAATTATGAGACTATGTGTCTCAATTCATCCTGAAATCCTTCCGGACCCGAACCAACTAACTCGGTAAGTCATAAAACAATAGTAAAGAACAAAATGAGCAGTAAATGGGGAACGAGGCTCTAACTCTCGAAATGACCGGCCAGGTCGTTATACAAGGTTAACCACGACACTTACCTCGCTCCGCAATCAATTCAAAGCTATATCATGGCCTTTCCTCTAAAATCTTCCTCCGAACCAACGAAATCTAACCAAAATCGACTGAATAACATCAAATAAAGCTAGGTAATTCAATTACAATACATAAAGTTAAGATCTCTACACTTTTTCCAAAAAATCAACAAAAGCTAAACCCGGGCTCACTTGGTCAAATCCCCAGATTTGGACCAAAACCATTTTTCAGTTCATCCTGAGCCCGATTATGTAATTACTTTCGGAATCTGACCCAATTTGAGGTCAAAATCTGAAATTTGCAAAAAAAAAAAAAAAAAACCCAATTCTTCCCGAATCCCTAATTTCTACCATGAAAGAACAAAGATTAAGGCTAGAAATTAATGAGTAGTGATAGAAATGGAAGAAAAAAATTTAAACTATACTAACCTATGAAAGGATGATGAATTTTCTCTTCCAATTCGTCTCTAGGCCAAGTTCTAATGAAAAGATGGTGAAAGATGGGTTAAATACCGTCTTAGAAGTTTAAATGACTGGCGTCAGGTATTCATCGCGATGGCAAGACACCTAACGTGTTCGTGAAGGACAATGCACAATTAACTTACTCGATCGCGAAATACTCTACGCGTTCGCGTAGGCTTAGCCCACCTTGCCTTCGCTTTCGCGACCTAGGCTCGTGTTCCGTAGAGTAAATCCATTTCTTAGCCCCCTTCTCTAATGAAACACACTCGAGATGGTATGGTCGTGTTCTCGAAGGGCAATCCCCCCACTACTCCGCATGCGCGACCAAAGCCTCGAGTTCGCATTGAGTAAAATCTACCCCCACTCCCAATTACTCTTCGCAATTGCATGAGTATTTTCCTGATCGCGAAGAAGCATGCACTAGAAACTAGCATATCAAGTAAACCAAAATTCCTAAGTTCAAACACACCCGTAGCCTATTAAAATTTACCCGAGCCCCTCGAGCTCCAAACCAAACATGCACACAAGTTCAATATACCTGCGCAATCAAAGCACCAGAATAACACCTAAAACTACGAATCAGATACCAAAATGAATGAAATTTTCAAAGAAACTTAGGAACTTTGAATTTTACAACTGGACGTCCAAATCACGTCGAATCAACTCTGTTTTACCCAAAATTTTGTAGACAAGTCACAAAAACAGTAATGAACTTATACCAAGTTCCAGAACTAGAATTTTGGTTCGATAGCAACAAAGTCAAACCAAGGTCAAACTTGGAATTTCTTTAAAACTTTAAGCTTCTAGTTTTCAACAAATGACAATAATTTGAGCTAAGGACTTCCTAATTCGATTATAGGCATATGCCCAAGTTCCAAATCACAATACGGACCCATCGAGCCTTCAGAACACTTATCTTGATATGTTTGCTCAAAATGTTGACTGAAGTCATTTCATATGAGTTTCAAGGCATGATTTCACATTTTAAAATCAAATTTTCACATAAAAATCTTCAAAAAAAGACACAAACTGCGCACATAAATTCAAAAAGGCTAAACAGTGCTAATTGAGGTTTTGAAATACAATATTTAGGGTTAAACTATAAATTGCCAGTTGGGTCATCATATTCTCCACCTCTAAAAAAAACGTTCGTCCTTGAACGAATACAAATACCCGAACCATTAAAAGGCTGTTGATATACACTCCGCATGTTCGACTCGCACTCCGAAGTGGCTGCCTCGATCGGCTGACCTCTCCATTGTACTCGTACTGAAGGATAACTCTTAGACCTTAACTATTGGACCAACTTGGCTAGAATAGTCGTCAACTCCTCATCTTAAGTTAAATCCTTTTCCATCTGGACTTAGTTGAATAACACATAGGATAGATCAATGTCATACATCCGTAGTTTGGACACATGGAACTGTGGATGAACTACGGATAAACTGGGTGGCAAAGCGAGCTTGTAGGCAACCTCACCAACTCTCTGAAGAATCTCAAAGGATCTAATATATCTAGAGCTCAACTTGCCTTTCTTTATGAACCTCATAACACAATTCATGGGTGAAACCCGAAGCTATACCCTCTCTCCGACCATGAATGTAACATCACAAACTCTACGGTTGGCATAATTCTTTGCCTAGACTGAGCGGTGCACAGTCAATCCTGAATAATCTTAACCTTATCCAAGACATCATGTACCAAAAATATGTACCCAATTATCGAGCCTCCCCCGGCTCAAACCATCCAACCGGTTCACAGAACGTTGTTTGAGAAAGAACAGAGATTATCAGATTCCTTGTAACAGAACCAATTTATTTAACCAAAGAATTAGATTCTCTGAAAAAGCTATTTTAAGAATAAAAAGGTTTCTAATAACCAGAGAACTAACGATTGTAAGTAAATTTGTAAATAGGAAGAAGTAAAATGCGTAAAAAGTAAGTATATTGCAATAACGATTGGAACGTGTCCTTAGAAGTTATATTTTACTCCCTTTTATAGGGAATTTCTTAATATAACGTCTACTCTTTTTAGTGATTGAGCATTAATGACTAATAATGGCATTAATGTAACATTACAATGATTAACCGTAACTGTTGTGTGAAGATAATGTAATGTTTGACACATTAATTGAAGCCCTCCGAATCTGCCCTTTATTATGCCTTGATTCATTCTGACCATGTCTCTTCATCTTCTCGATTAGGTTGAGATTCCTATATCTGATTACCCCGTGGGTATGCTGTTTCATTCCTCTTTCTCGTACCTCTTCATAAAGTCCTGTCCAGTTGTCATGATTTCATTGCTCCACATGGATTGCTGAGTCATCAGAATTATTACACGTGTGAAGCTCAGTTTTACCAATACAGGTAGTCTCCCTCCTTACTATTTATTTGTCGATTAATATTTTGTAAGTGGATACTCATTTATGGCGAGAATATTTTGTCGCCGCTTAAATTGTACCATTGCATCCGTCTCTGATTGTATGTGTCGTTTGTCACTTCCATTTAATGCCCATTCCACGTGGCATTCTCGGGTTGGTTCTATAACTTTTCAGTGCCTTTTAGGGCTTTTTGCGGCTGCATCAGTCATGAAGTGACAACTTCAATTATAAATACCCACTTTTCCTTTCTTTACTTTCACAAAAAACTTCTGATCATTCATTGTTTGCTTGTATATTCTTCGCCTTCGTAAATATGTCTTCTTCTGACCAGCAATCTATAAAGGTCATCATTATAGAGGAACTGATTCCTTCTTCTGCTCCTACACGGAGTAGGAGAGGCGGTAGGCTTAGGAGCTTAGGTTCCACTCATTCCAGGGGTTCTTCCTCTCCCCATGTTACTCCCCCATCTTCTTCTAGGTCTTCTATTTCTTTATCTTCTTCAAGGGCTAGGGCTTCTAGATCTTCATCAAAGAGTAGAGAACACAATGAACCACTTAGGGAACCGAGGTTCGATGAAATTTTTCCTGCGGAGTTTTCTTTCGCCAAGTATAGTTAGGCCATGAGTGAACAGCTTTCTTCAATGTCTTCGCATGACAGTGCCGATCTTTATCCTACCTAAATAACAGAGGGTTTGGTGCCTCTTGTACGTATGGATTGTTTTTGGAAGCCTGATTTTCATGTTATTGTTCTTAACGATAACAAAAGAATTACCTCTTATAAGGCTGGGTATTCTTATGTTTATACTTATTCTTTCACATTAGGATTCAAGCCTCACATCGACCCTGTTATCATCGAGTTTTGTCGATTCTTCAAACTTTGTTTGGGACAAGTCGATCCTCTTGTTTGGCGCGTTGTCGCGTGCCTTAGGTATTTGGCTAATTTAGCTTCCGTACCCTTCACTTTTCATTTACCTCTATTCTTCGATGTTGTTCCGCCAAGGAATGTTTTCTCTCGCGGCTAGGAGTAAAAGGGTGTTAGTTTCTCCAGATGGTGACAAAGATCGAGGGTGGTATGTCCAGTATGTTGCTGTCCCTACTACAGGTTTAGTAGGTGAAGAAAATCTCCACTTCCCTGAGAAGTGTAATCTTGCACATGAGTACAATTTTGCTCACTTTCCTTTCCTTTGCTTTTGATAATTTATCAGTACCGTGATTGTTTCTTTTCTTTGCAGTAATCATGGGAACCATTTAGAATATCTCCGGTTTTCATGATTGGGTAGAAAAACTCTTACCGATTGCCCCTCTAGAAGAACGTTCGTGGAAATACCATTCTGGGAGGTTTGGCTGGAAGGTAAAGACCCACGGTAAGCGAAGTTTTTTGTTTTTACTTCTCTCTTCTTTTAAGTTTTACCTGATCCCTTTCATTCGGTAGGGTTTTCTGCTCGTGGTATTTCTGCTGCAGTTCTGTCCGCTTTAAGGCTGTCCCTGGAAAAGGCCTAGGAGATCATTGTTGGTTCCTCTTCGTCAAAAAGAAAAGCAAGTGGGTCCAGGACCTTAGAGGAGGAAGAGGAAGAGGAGGGTTCGCTGGTCCACAGGTCACGTAGGAGGAGGGTGGTCTCTGACGACGAGTCTGCACCTGTTGTTGACTCTCTCGTGCCTGAATTTGAACTTTCTGCCCCGAGAATGGAACTTCGTCTCCTGTTCGTGAATCCATTGATCTCCTATTTCGTGAAGGTTTTGGTACCATTTCTGACGAAGCCCCTCTTACTGTTTTCTCTCCTCCTGCTCCTAAAGAACTTCCTTCAATTTCTCCCATTGTCATTTCTGCTCCCATGACTATTCCTGCTCCCGCTGCTGTTTCTGCTCTCGTGGTTCTTTCTACTTCTCTTCCTACTCTGCACATGGCTCCCTTATCCACCCCCATTTCCATGCATTCTACTTTAGAAGTAGGGTCTTCCAGCAGGGGGAGATGAGGCAAGTTACAATAGAGGTTCCAGTGAAGGGTAGCCTTTTGAAAAAGTCAGGCCAGGCTGATGTATGGTTAAAGCCATTGATAGGCCCGACTGAAAAGTCTAAGCTGGAAAGCCACAACTCTCTGACGTGGATGAATGAGATCGTGCACTCGTCTTTAAAGGTAAAACTTGCTCTTCTTTCGTATGTACTTATATAATTACTGTATCTGATATATCTTTTTTATGTAGATCAATCTTGTGGGAACAGAGTTAATGAAGAGAGTCGTTCAGATGGAGCAGATATCAAACGACTCCCTAATTGAGGCTGATAATTGAAGGGAGCGGTATGAGGGTCTAAAACTTTACATGGAGGCAGTGGAGGAGGAAAAGTTTACCTTAGAGCAGCAAGTTAGGTTCATGGCAGTAGAACTGGCCGTTGAGAAGGCGTCTTCGAACTAGGCAGGCAAAGACAAGAGTGTCTTAGAATCTTCATTTGCAGAGTAGCTTTCCCGTGCCATAGAGAAGATTAGGAGCTTGAAGGCCTTGTTGGACCAGAAGGAGGTGTATTCTGGTGAACTTGCTCAATTTCTTACCCAGACCCAGGAAGACCTCCGTAACTCCTCAGAGAAGGTCCGATTTCTGAAAAGATCCATCAATCATTTGCAGATCTCTCTCTATGTTGTCATGGCTGAAAGAGATGAGTTAAGAGCTGAAGCTGAACAGTGGGAGAAGGACTATGAAACTCTTAAAGACAAAGCAACCATCGATGCGAGCTGGGCTTATCTGAATGCTCATCTTGACACATTGACGGAAATGGGCCAAGACGGTTTTGGCTTGGAAGCCGAAATTGCTAAAACCAGGGAGACGATTGACAAGTCTCAACAAAGTCAGAATATCTCTTCACCCGAGGTTGAGGTCCCTGCTGCTCGTGTCTCTCCATCTCAAGCTGCTCCTCCTGCTAGTGACGACAACCCCATCATCTGGAAAAGTTTAAAGAATTGGTTCTTCTTCATTTTTATTTATATCAATTGGTGGTTACCCCCAGTCCCATCGGCGGTAAATTTGGATCCTTTGTAAGTCCCCAACTGACAACTTAAGGGCAATCAATGTATAAATTAATCCGGCTTAGACTAAGTAACACTTAGTTTATTTTGTCGTAATATATTAATATTAGCATTACTTTAGCTTTATTTAAGTTTTGGTTTCACTCATAAGTCTTCAAATGATTTATTTTTGAGGTTTTTGGTTTATCTCTGAGTTTTGACTTTGCATTATAAAATGCTTAGATTGTTTGTACCTTTTCGTAATAGGCGTGGATTATAAAAGAGGGCCCTTTTTTGATCGACACTTAATTAAAAAGACGTCTAAACTTCATAATGGTATAATATACAAAAGAGAATAGGAATTTCACATGTTTTAATTTAAAAATGGTTTGAAGAAAGTTTTAAAATTTTTTCGAACTTTCATAACATTTCACATATGTTTGTGTGTCGTCTATAATTCATTTTGTAACTGTTTTTTCTTTCAACAGATTTGATATGAACTTGTACTCGTAACTGTTTTTCTTTTACAACAGTTTTTTCGAATTAGTACAAGGGAATAACTGTTTTTGTATATAACAGTTTTAAATATAAGGGAAATAATTTTTACCCATAACTGTTTTTATTGATAACAGTTTTTTAATGAATACAAGGGTAATGCTTTTTGATCTGCAACTTTTTTTATTCACAACAGTTTTTTGAATAAATACAAGGATAATGATCTTTCATCCGTAACTGTTTTCATTCATAACAGTTTTCTGAATAAGTACAAGGATAATGATCTTTCATCCATAACTGTTTTCATTTACAACTGTTTTTGAGTAAGTACAAAGATGTGCATTTATACCCGTAACTAATATTCTGCCTTTAACCTGAATATTCGTTTACATTTACGAATATGTTTTTTGAAACATTCGTTTATATTTACAAATATGTTTTTCGATGGGTTTTGAATCAGTCTTGGTATTTTGAGTCTGTGGCTCTTTGATTTTGCTCATAGTACTTGACTTGTTGGGAAGATGGATCTTCAGGCTCTAGCTTTGACTTTTTGATAGTCTTCTTTGCTTTATCTTTGCCTTTCATACTATATAGTCCCCCAAGTGTTTGAGCTTTGAAGAATGAAATCTCGAGCACTTGACTATTCTTTCCTTGTGGTCCTTTTCCTGAAAAAGTAAAAACATACGAGACTCGAAGGTATATAGCCTTTAGATGATGACTGCTTAACCCTTTAAAACGTCCACCAGAAAGTTGTAACCATAGACCGGGAATTCAGTTACTTCCTCGTGTCTGTGCAGGTCAAATATCATCATCTGGTGATGGGTTAGATTTTTGCCTATCATCTAAAATGTTAGTACAATTTTAACTGTACAAAAGTAAAATCGAACGTAATGATACCTGACCGCGGGTATTCCTTTTACTCAGAAGTAGTTCTTCTTCAAATGAACAACATTCCAACTGGTTGGTAAGAATCTGCTGTCCATAGCTTCCAGCTCATAAGCGCCTTTTCCAGTGATGCCACGGACTTTGTAGGGTCCTTCCCAATTTGGATTTAGCTTTCCTGCACCAGCCTCCGTCGTTGCTTGGAAGATTTTCGTGAGAATGAAGTCCCCAATTTTGAAATATCTGAGGTGAGCTTTTCTGTTGTATTACCGCTCTATAATTTGGTTTTGGGTTGCCATACATATTAGTGCAGCTTCTCTTCTTTGCTCGAGCAAATCCAGACTTGTCGTTGTTTGTTTCTTCCGTTGCTGTTGTGAACCTTGTGCTTAGTTCGCCGATTTCCACCGGTATTAAATATTCTGTACCTTAAACAAGCGTGAATAGAGTCTCTGCCATAGCTATTTTTGCAGTAGTTTTGTAAGCCCATAATACTGCCGGTAGCTCATCGGGCCAGTTTCCTCTTGCTGTTTCCAACCGTTTCTTTAGGTTGTTGATGATGACTTTGTTTGTTGACTCGTCTTCCCATTAGCCACGAGGTGATATGGTGATGAAGTGATTCATTTGATTTTCCAACTTTCAAAGAGTTCTGTGATTTGTGAGCCTATGAATTGCGGGTCATTGTCACATACAATCTCCTTTGGTATTCCAAAGCGGCATATTATGTGTCGCCATATGAAGCTTTTCACTTCTTTTTCTTGCACCTGTTTAAAAGAATCTGCCTCCACTCACTTTGTGAAATAATTAGTTAATATGGGTAAGAACCGTACCTTTCCTTTAGCTGGGGGAAGGGGTCCTACTATGTCCATGCCCCATTTCATGAATGGCTAGGGTGATATCATTGGGTGAAGTAATTCTGCTGGTCGATGCATGTTGTTAGCATACCGCTGGCATTTGTTGCATATATCTACGAAATTCTCAGCCTCTTCTTCCATTTTGGGCCAATAATACCCTACTCCAATTAGGGTTTTGACTAAGGATCTTGCTCCTGCATGGTTTCCGCAGTGTCCCTCGTGTACTTCCTTCATTACGAACTCCGTTTGATTGGGTCCGAGGAACTTTGCTAATGGACCTCCAAACATTTTGTGGTACAAAGTATCACGAATGAGGCAGTACCGTGCAAATTTTCGGCAAATAGCTTGAGCTGCTTTTTTATCTTCGGGTACTGTACCATTCTGCAAAAAAATTTAAAATTTCATTTCTCCAATCCCAGGTCAAATTGTTAAATGTTACCTCATTTTTGCGCTGCTTTATTGCTGAGTGAAATAGGTGTATGGCAATTGCATTGTCTTTATTCGACACTTCTGCAACTGTTGCGAGGTTAGCTAATGCATCTGCTTCTGCACTTCCCTCCCTGCGTATTAGCATAACCTTCCATGATTGGAATTGTCTTATGAGGTCTCGTGCCTTTTCTAGATATTGTTGCATCTGGGCCTCTCTAGCGGTGTAAGACCCCTGCATCTAGTTCACCACTAGTTGAGAGTCACTTTTGATCACGATCTGCTCGATTGAGAGTTCTCGTGCCAGTTCAAGCCCTGCAATGAATGCTTTGTACTCTGGTTCATTGTTAGTTATGGGATAAAATTTAATGGCTTGTCAATATTGCTGGATTGGCCCCGTTAAAGAGTTGTAACTCTTTTTCTACTTCAGGGATTATGCTAGTATTAAAATTAGCGGCAAAATCAGCTAAAATTTGAGACTTTATTGCAGTCCTAGGCAGATATATTTTGTCATGTTTGCTTAATTCTATTGCCCACTTATCTAATCTCCCTGATAAACCTAAAATATGGTCTTAACTCTATAGCTACCATGATTAGAGCTAAGGCTAATTTTTCGAGATGAGGATATCTAGTTTCAACATCTAATAAAGATTTGCTTACATAATAAATTGGAGATTGTTTACCTTTGTCTTCCCTTACCGGTACTACACTTACGACAATTTCTTCAACGGCAAGATAGACATACAACCTCTCCCCCTCTTTTGGCTTAGACAACAACGAGGGTTTTTATAGATAAGCCTTCAGATCCTTGAGAGCTTTTTGACATTCATTAATCCATTCGAAGTGATTCTGCTTTTTTAGATTTGAAAAGAATTTAAAACTCTTCTCCGAAAACCTGGAGATAAATCTTCCTAATGCTGCAATTCTTCCTCTTAGTATTTGAACTTCTTTTTTGCTCCTAAGTATATTGGGTATTTCATTAATAGCTTTAGTATGATCGGGATTTACTTCTATACCCCTATTTGACACAAGGAAACCTAAAAACTTACCTGGTTCAACACCAAAGGTGCTTTTTTCTTGATTTAGTTTCATGTTATACCTGCGCAGGATTTCGAAGGTGGTTAAAAGATGCTAGAAATGATCTTTCGCTTGTGTTGATTTCACAAGCATGTCGTCAATGTACACTTCCATTGTTTTCCCCAGATGTTCCTGAACATCTTGGTCACTAATCTTTGGTACGTGGCTTCAGCATTTTTCAGGCCAAAAGCCATGACTTTGTAACAGTAAGACCCCTTTGTTTGTAATAAAGGAAGTTTTCTCTTCGTTTGAGGGATCCATTTTTATCTGATTATAACCAGAGTACGCATCTAGAAAGCTTAACAATTCGTGACCTGCAGTGGCATCAATCATTTGATCTATGTGCGGTAATGGAATGAGTCTTTAGGGCATGCTTTATTTAAATCTTTGTAGTCTACGCATACTCTCCATTTACCATTCTTTTTGGGCACCACTACAGTATTGGCTAACCAATTAGGATATTTTACCTCACGTATTGAACCAATTTTCAAGAGTTTCTGTACCTTTTCATCGATCACTTGGTTCTTGAATAGTCCTTGCTTTCTTTTCTTTTGCTTGACAGGCACGAAGGATGGATCTTCGTTTAGTTTATGAGTCATCACTTCTGGAGGAAGACTTGTCATGTCTGAATAGGACCAAGAAAAGCAATCTGCGTTAGCCTTTAAATATTCAATTAACTCACCTCTTCTGCTGGGGCTTAGCCTCGTGCCTATGTGGACTTTTGTTTAGGCTTCTGATCGAACAATGGAACAACTTCGAGCTCCTCCGTAGTTATTTTGGTATGCTCACCTCTTCTGGTTGCTGAATGACATCAGGTCTGTAATCCATGTCCGTATGTTTTGGTACTTCTTTCGTGGTGACTTGGTTCACCTTCTCGTGGCTATCTTCTTCCATGCCTGTTTGGATAACAGTTTTCCCGTACCTGTTTGGATAACAGCTATTTCCATACCTGGTTAGGAGATTTCCTCGTCTTTTCATTCTTTCGCTTCTTATTTTTTGTTAGAGTATGCTACGGAATTTATATTCATTGAGGTTTGTTGATCGCCTCGAATATGTTGAATTCCCCATTTGGAAGGGAATTTAATTACCTGATGTAAGCTAGATGGTATTTCTTTCATGTCATGGATCCATGGTCTCCCCATGATTACATTGTAGGCCATATCAGTATCGATGATTTTGAATCTAGTATTTTTGAGTACTCTTTCTGCATAGGTGCTAAGCTCAACTTCCCCTTTTGTTATGACTGTAGAGTTGTCAACCCCAAATAAGGCTCGTGCTCTAGGAATTGCTTGATCCTCCATTAGCATTTCTTCCACAACTCTTGACAAAATGATGTTGATTGAGCTACCTGGATCGATCAACACTCTTTTGACGTTAGTGTCATGTATAAGTAGTGATATTACTAGTGCGCCGTTGCGTGGAAGCATTAATCCGCTGATATCTGCATCATCAAATGAGATATTTTCTGCTTCCACATCTTCACGAATTCGCTTCCCATGTGTAATTATGCATTTGTTGTTCTTTTGCAGATTACTCCGTTCACCTCCACTCCTCCATGTATCACGTTCACTGTTCACTTTGGAGATAGTAGTTTTGGGGGCTCCTTTCTGTTCTTCATATATGCCTGTTTACCTTTTTCACTAAACAGTTCTGTCAGATAGCCCTATCTTAATAATTATTCTACCTCACCTTGCAATAATGTGCAATCTGATGTTCTTTGCCCAAGATCGTTATGGAACTCACACCAGATGTCCGGATTCCTTCTATTTGGGTTCGACCTAATTTCTTTGGGCCATCGAGCCGTATTGCCCATATTTCTCAGTACTGTAATTAATTCAGAAGTACTTACATTGAAGTTGCGGTCTCCAATTCTTGTATTATCTCTATTTCGTTCATCCCGATCCTTTCTGGATCTTGATGAGGATGAGCTCGTATATCTATTTGATGTTTTGTATTTTGACCAGGTTTTCTCAAACCTGGGATGATTTTCTCGTCCCGAAGGTCCTCTATGAGGGTCATACATGTTCTTAGTTGTTCTCCTTTCCGGTCCGGAGTGTCTAGAATTGGTTCGATCTTCAACTTTTGACTGAGCAATGGTGTCTTCTTCTATTTGTAGCTTAGTGATGTACCTGTTATAAACATCGTTCCACATCGTGGCTGGGAATTCTCTCAAGCTTTCCTTGAGTCTTCTCGTGGCTTCTGAACTTTTTTCATTTGAATTTCTTGCAAATGCCATGGCTGCCCAATTGTCAGGTACCCTTGGTAGCATCATTCTTTCTTGTTGAAATCTATCTACAAATTCACGAAGCAACTTCGTGTCTCCTTGTTTTATTTTGAATATGCCTTCCATTCTTTTTTTGATTTTTTGTGCACCAGAATGCTCTTTTATAAAATAATCTGCAAGCTCAGCAAAAGAGTTAACAAAATTTTCAGGTAGAAGAGAATACCATGTTAGTGCTCCTTTGGTGAGTGTCTCTCCAAACTTCTTCACTAGTACTGACTCGATTTCTTGTTTAGTCAGGTCATTTCCTTTTACACCGGTGGTAAAAGCAGTTACATGATCACGTGGATCTGTTGTCCCGTCGTACTTGGCGAATATCAAGCATTTTGAATTTTTTGGGAATATGCAAGGGTGCTGCACTTGGCTTCCAAGGTTTTTGAGAATACCTATCAATGTAATTGCCTTTGATGACAACTGGTACTCCAAGAATTTGCTCGATTCGATTGTTTTGTTCCTTCACCTGTTTCTGCAGGGTTAGTAATAAAGATTATATTCTTGATTATTAGACATACCTAGTCTTGCTTCAAGGAACTCATTTGGAGTGCCTCCATTTCCTGAGTTTTCTAATCCGAATTATGGATTTTCCGTAGTTACAGTTAGGAGGAGGTGTAGGTGATGCAGCCGGTAGTCCCCTCATGAAAGCTTGTAAGGCTTGAGTCACATACTAACCAACCATTTGCTTCACATGATCATGTTCTCCTGTTTGTTCATTTTCATTATGATTATTGTTTTGAGTCGAGGATATTTTTGGGGAATGTTCCCTTGAACCGCGTGGGGATCTTGTAGGTGACGGAACTGGAGTTCCAATCCTCTGTTGGTTGTTATCGTTGGCGTTCGACATAATTAACAAAATGTTGTTTGAGAAAGAACAGATTATCAGATTCCTTGTAACGGAACCAATTTGTTTAACCAAAGAATTAGATTCTCTGCCAAAGCTATTTTAAGAAGAACACAGATTTCTGATAACCAGAGAATATGCTAACAATTGTAAGTAAATTTGCAAATATGAAGCAGTAAAATGCGCAAAAAGTAAGTATATTGCAATAGCGGTGCGAACGTATCTTTACAAGTTATATTTTACTCACTTATATAGGGAATTTCTTAATATAACATCTACTCTTTTAAGTGATTAAGCATTAATGACTAATATTGGCATTAATGTAACTTTACAATGATTAATCGTAACTGTTACGTGAAGATTATGTAACGTTTGACTAATTTATTGAAGATCCCCGAATCTTCCCTTTATTCCTTTTGATTAATTCTTCCCTTAGTTGAATAACAGATGGGATGGATCACTGTGATACATCCGGAGTATGGACACATGGAACTGTGGATGAACTACAGATAAACTGGGTGGCAATGCGAGTTTGTAGGCAACCTCACCAACTCTATGAAGAATCTCAAAGGATCTGATATATCTACAGCTCAACTTGTATTTCTTTCTGAACCTCATCACACCCTTCATGGGTGAAACCCGAAGCAATACCCTCTCTTAGACCATGAATGAAACATCACAAACTCTACAGTTGGCATAAATCTTTTTCCTAGACTGAGTGGTGTGCATTCAATCCTTAATAATCTTAACCTAATCCAAGACATCATGTACCAAAAATATGTACCCAATTACCGAGCTTCCCCCGGCTCAAACAATCCAACCGGAGAACGACACCGCCTACCATACAATGCCTCATAGGGTGCCATCTGAATGCTAGATTCGTAGTTGTTATTGTAGGCAAATCCGTAAGAATCAAGAAATGATCCAAAGAACCCCCGAAATCCATAACATAAGCACGAAACATATCCTCCAATATCCGAATAGTGCGCTCGGACTGTCCGTCCGTCTGGGGATGAAATGTCATGCTCAACTCAACCTGCATGCCAAACTCAGATTATACTACCTTCCAGAAGTTTGAGGTGAATTACATACCTCGATGAAAAATTATATGCACGGGCATACCGTGAAGATGAAGGATCTCCCGCATGTAGATCTCGACTAACCGCTCTGAAGAATATGTAACTGCCACTGGAATGAAATGTGCTGATTTGGTAAACCTGTCCATAATGACCCACACTACGTCAGATTTCCTCTGAGCCCTTGGGAGTACAACAACAAAATCCATATTTGATACCCTCCCACTCCCTCTTAGGAATCTCTAACTTCTGAAGCAAACCACCAAGTCTCTGATGCTCGTACTTTACTTGTTGACAATTTAGAGACCGAGCTACATATGCAACTATATCCTTCTTCATCCACCTCCACCAATAATGTTGCCGCAAGTCCTGATACATCTTGGTGACACCCATATGAATAGAATACCTGGAACTCTGGGCCTTCTCAAGTCTCAACTCACGAAGTGCATCCACATTGGACACACAAATACGACCCTACATCCTCAAAACCCCATCATCCCCAACAGTAACCTGCTTGGAACCACCGTGCCACACGACTAGGCTCTAAAACATCAAACCTCAAACTTACTGGAAAAAGACTAAACATCTGCTGCAAGCGGTCTTTCATGGGATATACACAAAGCAACCCATGGTAACTACCTTTCTACTAAAGGCAATGGCCACCAAATTGGCGTTCCCAGAATTCTACAAAATAGTGATATAATAGTCCTTCAACAACTCCAACCATCTCCTCTGCTGAAATTGAGATCCTTTTGTTTGAAAAACTATTACTGTTTAACCAAAGAATTAGATTCTCTGCCAAGCTATTTTAAGAAGAACACGAGTTTCTGATAACCATAGAATATGCTAACAGTTGTAAGTAAATTTGCAAATAGGAAACAGTAAAATGCGTAAAAAGTAAGTATATTGCAATAGCGGTTTGAACGTGTCCTTACAAGTTATATTTTACTCCCTTTTATAGGGAATTTCTTAATATAACGTCTACTTTTTTCAGTGATTGAGCATTAATGACTAATAATGGCATTAATGTAACGTTACAATGATTAATCGTAACTGTTGCGTGAAGATTATGTAATGTTTGACTCATTAATTGAAGACCTCCGAATTTTCCCTTTATTCCACCTCGATTCATTATGACCATGTCTCTTAATATTCTTGATTAGGTTGAGATTCCCTATTTGATTACCCTGTGGGTATGCTGTTTCGTTCCTCTTTATCTCATACCTCTTCATAAAGTCCTTTCCAGTTGTCATGATTTGATTGCTCCACATGGATTGCCGAGTCATCAGAATTATAACACGTGTGAAGCTTAATTTTACCAATACAACTACAGACTTCAATGATCTGTGAATACCTCACACGAAATGCCGTAAAGATAGTTCTTCCAAATCATAAGTGCATGAACAATGACTGTCAACTGTAAGTCATGGACAGGGTAATTCTTCTCATGAACCTTCATCTACCGTGATGCATGTGCCATCACCCTGCTATCCTGCATCAATACTGCACAGATCCTAAAACGAGATGCATCACAATACACCGTGTGATGTTTTATATGTCAATACCACACGGCGGGGGGGGGGGGGGGGGGGGGGTTTNTCGAGTGTTGTCGTTATAGAAGGACCTGGTTCTTCTATGTGTTCCAAATCGTACTGTTGCGGCATAATAAATGTAGAGACGTAAAGAACACAAAGATTTTTACATGGAAAACACCCGGCTCAAAAGGTGAAAAAATAATGACCTACTACTCAGTAGGATTTTCTCCAAACACTTCACTACAACAATGAGCCAAACAACATTTACAAAATAAACTCTTTTGTAAACCTAAGAATTAACTCTAACCCTTTGTGACAAATTAGCCTCTAGCTATTTGCGACAAACTTCAAGTTAACTATAACTTGAACACTCAATACCTATAACAATTGCTTCTCGATAAAGCTGAAAGGTACAATTTGTAATCATCTACTACAAATAAACTAGACTAAAAGACAACAGATGGAACTGGTTCTTCTAGCTGGTTCAAGTAGCTCCAGATTCTCACTCTCCAATTTGGCTCGAATTGCTTGCAAAATTTCTTCACGAATTTTGCTCCCAATTCTTGATAAATTTATGTTTTTGTGTGTCTATATACAATAAGAATAATCTGAAATTTATAGGAGTTAGTAGATAAGGAATTAACTAGAATCCTAGTGCAACTCTTCCTCGGTGAAAGAGTTCTAGTCAAACTCAACTCCTAAATCCTTCCTTATCTTTTATTCTTTTCTTATTGAATAAGGAGTCCTTCTCCGATTTCGTTTTTGCAATCTTTTCAATCAGAAGATATCTCAATTTTACCAGAATACATTTAACTCATGCATGTGCATCTCATGTGCCTTTAACTCTGCTGGTCTATGTCACCTGTGATGGACCTGGTTCATCTCATAGTTCCTTTGTCAATCTTCAAAACTATTTTCTTTCTTGGGCTAAAAAATTCCCCATTTTTGATGATGTCAAACTTTGTGCTTCATGCCTGTTTCAGCTTAGTCCAACATTGACACATATAAGAGTATTAAGAATTTATCACAAAGAACCAGGTTCATTAGGTTATAAATATAACATGTTCGGAGCACAACCTATCTTCCCCCTTTTGGAATCATCGAAAAATCGCAATAAAATTGTGTTAATCCCAGATTTTTAACACTTACTCATGTCCATTTGGGAAACTGCATATAGAATCATGGATTAATCATCAATAATCAACTAAGGATTTAAACTATCAAAAAATGAAGATACTGAATCAGAGCAAAAAACATCATATTTCATTGATAGAGCGAATACGATTCTGTCACAATCCACAAAATAAAAAAAACAGTTAAAACATGAGCAACAAACAAAAATTCTGAATTTGGGTCACTGAAAGTTCTAGACAGGCTTGGAAAAACTCCAGACCTGGTTCATTTAGCCAAGATAGATGGTTCAGCAGACTTAGAAACAGATGAAGACTCGGCTTTCTTGGGCTTAGGTGTCTGAACCTCTACCTTTGCCAATTTTTCACTTTAATGGACCAGGGCCATCTCATCCATTTCAACAACCTCAATAGGCTCAACAACCTTTTCTCTTCCTTTTTCCACTCTTTTCTTCTTTCTCTCCTCTAAAGATCTGTTCAACTCGTCCTCACTTTGCTTTAACTTGGTCCTTGTAGTTATTCCTCTTGGAAGAGAAGTATTATAAGTCTTAGAAGGAGCAACTTTTCTTTTATTTCCCTCTCTTGCTGTTCCAGGCGTTTGAGCTTTAGGAGTTCTTTTCTTCTTTGGATTGTAATTATCGCCTAACGTTTTCAGCAGATCCGCCAGGGTTTCCTCAGTAGATGAACCAAGTTCATCTGTGTGCTTTCCTAAATTTACTAACCCTTCAGCGGTTTCTCCTGATTCACTTCCCCCTGCATTCTTGCTACTTTCTTCCTCCTTTGGATCAGCTCCACAAATAGCCATTCTAACATATTCAGATGTGGGTGAAGAATCAACCACTTCCTTCCTTTTTACCCTTCTTATTACTTTGTACTCCCTCACTCTCTTTTTCTTTTCTATTTTATTTTTACCTTCTCTCCTTCTTGTCTCATGCATTTCCACATATACCACATACCTAACCAGTATGAACCTATTTTCTATGTTTTCAGCGATCTAAAAAATTGTGATGACCCAAAAAGTCATCTCTCGTTTTATAAGTCAAAACTGTGTTCCAAGGCCTTGAAAACCTCCTTTGTCTCACCTCGTTTTACGTGCATAGTCAGGGCATATATCCGGAAAGCTTTTATATGAAAAAAGTATGAGGAAATTGCTAAAATTTGCTTTTACAATAGTAAGATATGTGAAGTATATTAGTATTTAAATGAGTTGAGTGCTACAATTAATTATATGTGTAGTTAGTTAAAAGGAAGATTGTAATGTAGACTAGAAATTTATTAATACTATTAACTAAGTAGCACGTGGTCAAAAGCCACGAGGGATGTGGACAAGTGCTTGTGAGTGTCATATATCTACACATGCAAAGATATGTGGTGTCTCCATGTAATGAAAAGTTTGCCAAGGGATGCCACATGTAAAGAAGAACTTTAATGGGCTTCCTCATGGCATTAATTTGGTCAAGGGTGGAACAAAGTGTAAATTCACTTAGAGTGCATGGTTGACAAGTGTAAAGTTACTTAGAGTGCATGGTTAACAAGTGTAGTGCCACTTAGAGTGCATGGTTGACAAGTGTAAGATTACTTAGAGTGCATAACTAACAAGTGTAAGGTTACTTATAGTGCATGGTTAACAAGTGTAAAGTTACTTATAGTGCATGGTTGACAACTGTAAAGTCATTTAGAGTGCATGGTTTACAAGTGTAAGGTTACTTAGAGTGCATGGTTAACAAGTGGAAAGCCACTTAGAGTGAATGGTTGACAAGTGTAAGGCTACTTAGAGTGCATGGCTAACAAGTGTAAAGCCACTTAGAATGCATGGTTGACAAGTGTAAGGTTACTTAGAGTGCATGGATAACAAGTGTAAGGTTACTTAGAGTGCATGGTTAACAAGTGTAATGTTACTTAGAGTGCATGGTTGACAAGTGTAAAGTCACTTAAGGTGCATGGCTAACATGTGTAAAGTTTGGTGATGAGTCATTGGGTAAGCTTAAGGCTCCCAAAATGTGGCAGCAATTCAAGCTCAAAATGGTGAATTTTAAGTGTATGAAATAGGGGGGAAAATCTAGTAAAATTAGTGGCTTAATCATCCCAATAGGTGGGGGCCACAAACTATGATTTTAAAAGACCTTCATCTTTCATTTTGCAAGAAAAACAGAGGAAAGCTTCAAAGAGTAACTTTATAAATCATATAGTCCCATTCACTTTTCCACTTTCCCATCCAAATAACAAGAGAGCAGAGAGCATTACAATCCAAATCAAGAGAGACTCAACCAAGCACATAAGAAATATTATCCAAACCACTTTATAAGCTAAAGAAAATAGCGACATTGTTGCAAAGCTCTTGAGGAAATATTTCGTCCATGATTTCCTTTGCATACATAACATGATTTGTTGAGATTTTTATATGACTTGATCCATGTTTTTTCCCAATTAACGTGTGTTAAAAGATTGTTAAGAGAATCGACTCAAATACAAGATAATTGGAGGCAAATTCTAAATAGAAAGCGGTAATTGAGGCTTGAGTTTGGCTGTGGAATTCAAGGTAAGTGTTTAGTCTAACTTTGACTTGAGGGAATAGGACTCCCCACTTATTTTTATGTGAAATGCATGGCTGTGGTGTGTAGGTGAGGTGACAAGTATCTATGCACCACCCAAATTATTTGCTAAACATGATCCCCTTTCCCGTTCCCAACTTAATTGATTATTGTCTTTCTATGACTGTTTGGCCTTATTATTATTTGTTATTAGATATGGTTGTGGTTATTTTGGAATGAGTATTGGTTGTTTGAGTTGGCTTCCTTGTGGTATAAAATAACCTCAAAAAACGAATTTATGGCTCAAATAGCTTCGTTAGGTGATTTGGGACTTAGGACTGTGTTCGGAATAGTTTTGTGATACCCGGTGTAGAATTATCCTTGAACTTGCTAAAGTTAGTTTTGGCGATTTCCGGTCGGCAGTGGAAAATAGGCTATTAGAGTCAGAATGGAATTTCGATAGTTGGAACAGGTTCGTAATGTCATTTTGGATATGTATGCAAAATTTCAGGTTAATCGGAGTTGTTTTGGATAGTTTTGGCATCATTGCTGGATTTTAGAAATATCAAAGTTCTTAGGGTTGAATTCGAGGTAGATATGGTGTTTTGATGTTAGTTTTGGTGTTTTGAGAGTGAAACTAAGTTTGAATGATGTTATGGGATATATTGGTAAGTTTGGTTGGGGTCCCGAGGGCTCGGGATTGATTTCGGGTGATTAACAGACTCATTTGGACTTAAAGAGAATGCTGTTTTTGCTCGTGTTTTACACAAGTATTTTACCCTATGTGTTCTCGGAAGGTGCCTCGCATTCGCATAGGGGAATTATGGGAGCAGAGATTTTTGTGCAATGCATTCGCGGTCCAGGAGGTGAGAACACGGAGAGTTGTGAGATGTAGCCATCACAAAAGCGGGCTAAGGGGTGCGTTCGCAGAGAGTTGAGGGTAGCTGAGAAACCCAGGTCCATTTGACCTATGCGTTCGCGGATTCTCGACTGCGTTCGCGGAGGGTTGACCGGCTTGGCCATCGTGTTCGCACCCAGGTGATGCGTTCACACAGAGGAATTGGAGGCTTGAGGATTTTGTACTTCGCGAACGCGGGAGGGGTACCGCGTTTGCACTTAGTAACAACTGGGAAATATTAATTAAACCCTTCCACGACCTAAACCCTTTTGACCCTATTTTTGTACGGACAGATAGCTCTTCAGGCGATTTTTAAAGAGAGAAATCCAGTGTTCTTCATAGAGGTAAGTGTTTTGGACCTTAAAACTCGTTTATGGGTGATTATAAAACATAATCTCAGTGTTAAATTCATGAAAATCAGTAGAAAAAGGTGGGTTTAGGGCTTGAGATTATGAGACCTTTAGGGGTCGATTTGTGGGGTCAGACGAACTCTGATTTTAGCGTTCTTTATATGTATGGACTCGTGAGATGATGAAGAATAGTTTTGTATAAAAACGTCTTAGTTCCGAGATGCGGACCCGGGGTCGGGTTTTGTGCTTAATATCAATACTTTTCAATTGGAATTTGTTCCTTAAGCATAATATGATCATAAAGGTCTGATATTTGTTGATTTGGAGTGCTCGGATGTTGGTTCGAGAGGCAAGCATATTGCGGAATAGTTTCCGGGCTAGTTTTGAGGTAAGAAATATCTTTAAATCCTGTCCTGAGGGTATGAAACCCCGCACTCTGCACCCTCTCATGGGTTTTGGAATTCAAAGGTTGAAACTTTGTAAATATTTTCCCTATTTAGGCGACTATTGAGTTGCTAAACCGATTTTAAGCATGTGCTTAAATAGTAATTGTATATGTTGATATGTTTTGGGCTGTAAGCCACGTTTAGGGCCTAGTGCCGATTTATTTTCCCCTTGGGGGTTGTGTTTACTATATTTTCCTCACCGATGTGTTATGATTTTACACTCAGTCTTTTTCTGATAAATTATTTTGGCACTCAGAGTATTTTGATACCATCTATTGAAAAATGAAACACTGTTTTGTGTCGAGAACCCGGTATGTTTATGGCCGGAAGGGCAAATTGAGAGTGTCTGACTGAGTGAGGCTTTCAGGCCTATGTTGTGAGGATATGAGGGAGGCTTTTAGGCCTATGATTTGAGGATATGAGGGAGTCTTTCAGGCCTATGTTGTAAGTGATTTAGGCCATGATGTGGCTTGTTATAGCGCTTAGGCTGTAGGATCCCCTCCGGAGTCTGTACACACCCCCAGTGAGCGCAGGTACCTATTGACTAATGATTATTGCCCGCAGGGCTGTTACCAAGTGATTGTGAGAATGCATGATTGGCAATTGTATAGAGAAATTATTTTGGCCCGAGGGGCAGATTTATGATGATTTTACTAAATTTTCGAACTATGATTTATTCCATATTCAATATAATTTTTACTGGGACCTTTACTGAAGTATATTGATATTTTACTTGTTTTCAAAGGATTTCTAGAAGATTGGTTTTTAAACTTATGTATTTGATGTATATTCATAGAGACTTGATGTTTTACTGGTTTTGTGAATTGGTGTATTCGTACTGTGTGCTTCATATTCTTTAGACTGTGATTTATTTTTATTACTATTGTGTTGGCGTACTCATCATTACTCCCTGTGCCCCTGTGCACAGATCTAGATACCCGTTCGTAGCAGTAGCCGTCTCAGTTCGTTAGCAGTAGTTCACGGGATTTCGAGGTAGTTGTCCAACTTCCACAGCTTCTCCACTTCACTTCCTTATTTAGTTTTAGTAAATGATTCAGAGACATATATTATAGTATTAGCATAGTTAGATTTATTTTCTTAGATGCTCATGGCTATTGACTCCAGTTTAGGGAGGTTTGTTTAGAGTTGTTAGACTATTATTGGGGCGCTAAGTCTTAAATATATTATTCTATGCTATGTTGCTATTATTATTGAACTGTGACTTATTATAATCGAACGAATGTTGTAGTAAAGTGATGGTTGGCTAGCCTAGTTCCACGATAGGCGCCATCACGACCTATTAGGATTTGGGGTCGTGACAAGTTGGTATCAGAGCTCTAGGTTACATAGGACTCAACAGTCACGAGCAGGTTCAGTAGAGTCTTGCGGATCGGTACAGAGACGTCTGTACTTATCTTCGAGAGGCTGCAGAACTCTTAGGAAAATCTATATCTTTTGAACTCTTTAGTGTCAATCTATTGATTCTTGAAATCTAAATTTATGTTGTTTCATTCTCTCACAGATGGTGAGAACACGGAATCCCGATCAGGGTGACCAGACACCAACCAGACCCACAAGGGATCGGGGCCGTCGTAGAGTAAGGGGACCTTCCCGTGCAGCAGCCGGGACAGTGCCACAGGATCCCCTTATCGTTCAAGATCAGGTTCCCGCCGACGGAGCTCCAGCGGGACAGGCTCAGGCACCTGTTGTGCCTATTGTTATTCTGGGTCTTCAGGAGACCCTGGCTCAGATGTTGACGGTGTGTTCCAGTTTAGCTCAGGCAGTGGCTAAGACTACTACTGCCAATGCAGCTTAGGCCGGGGTAGGCAATCAGACTCCAACATCCCGGGCACCTAAGCCAGCTTTACGGGTTATTCAGGCTTAGGGAGCAGCCCTAGATCAGCCGGTTGCTCTGGTTCAAGGTTATGTGGTCCCTTCTATGCTTGAGGATGAGCAGCGCAGGTTAGAGAGCTTCAGCAGACTTTAGACTCTGACCTTCAGCGGTATAGTTGGCGAGGATGCCCAACGTTTTCTTGATAAATGTTAGAGGATACTCTGTACTGCGGGTATTTTGGAGACCATCAGAGTTTCATTTGCTACTTATCAGTTTGCTGGTGCTGCTTTTACATGGTAGGAATCATTCGAGAGGCGTAGACCGGTTGGTTCAGCACCGTTCACCTGGAAACATTTCTCCATGATCTTCTTGGAGAAGTATGTTCCTCAGTCCCGCAGAGAGGAGCAGTCCAGACAGTTTGAGCAGCTGCGCCAGGGAGAATGTTCAGTTACTCAGTACGAGATGAGGTTTTCCGAGTTGGCTAGACATGCTTCTGAGATTGTCCCTACTGATAGGGAGAGGATTAGGAGGTTTGTAGATGGTCTTTCTTATCAGCTTCACATCTTGATGACTAGAGAGAGAGTGTCTGGGATACATTTGAGAAGGTAGTGGACATTGCTCGGGACATTGAGTCAGTTCACAAGCAGGATCGTGAGGAGAGGGAGGCTAAGAGGCCTTGGGGATCAAGTAATTTCAGTGGTGCTCCTCCCAGAGGACAATTTCAGTCTAGCAGAAGTTGTCCATTTAGACCTCCACAGCCAGCTTGCCCAACTTACAGTGGTGTATCGTCGAGGCAGGGTCCTCGCAATTCTCATTAGGGACGTTCATCTTTTAGTGCCCTTCCAGCTTAGAGCTCCGCTCGAGCATCATTCTATTAGGGTTCTTCCATGCGTGGTTCGTCTGGTGGTTATCAGGGTGGCAGAGGTTCTCGTTCATTTTCATCCCCAGCTTCAGATGGTTGTTATGAGTGTGGAGAGATCGGACATGAGTGGAGGTAGTGTCCCTGTCGTCCTAGTAGTTCATCCCAGCAAAGGGTTCAGCCCTAGTCACTTCACCACCTATCCAGGCAGCTAGGGGTAGTGGTTAGGTAGCTAGAGGCCGTCCTAGAGGGGGACGTCAAGAAGGTGGAGGCCAGCCACATATTTATGCACTTCCGGCTAAGCCTGATGCTATGGCATCCGATGCAGTGATTACATGTACTATTTCAGTTTGTGACACTGAAGCCTTGTCTTTATTTGACCCTTTTTCCACGTACTCTTATGTCTCATCCTATTTTTCTCATTTTCTGAATATTCCCTGTGAGTCTTTGGTTACGTCTGTTCATGTTTCAACTCTGGTGGGCGATACTATTGTTATGGACCGTGTGTATCGGTCGTGTCTTTTATTTATTGGGGGTCTGGAGACCCGAGTGTACTTCATGTTACTTAGTATGGTCAACTTTGATGTAATTCTGAGCATGGATTGGTTATCCCCATGTCATGCTAATCTTGATTGTCACGCTAAGACTGTGACCCTAGCTATGCCCGGAGTTCCGAGGGTTGAGTAGGGACGGTTTATAGAGCATGTGCCTAGCAGAGCGATTTCTTATTTAAAGGCTCAGCGTATGGTTGAGAAAGGGAGTGAGTCTTATCTTTCTTTTGTGAGGGATGTTAGTAGTGAGACTCCATCTATCGATTCTGTTCCTATAGTTCGTGATTTTCCGGATGTATTTCCCGTAGACCTTCCAGGCATGCCACCTAACAGGGATATTGCTTTTGGTATTGACTTAGTGCCAGACACCTAGCCTATCTCTATTCCACCTTATCGTATTGCACCAACAGAGTTGAAAGAATTGAAAGAGCAGCTTCAGGAACTTTTAGATAAGGGGTTCAGTCGGCCAAGTATGTCACCTTGGGGTGCATCGGTGTTTTTTGTAAAAAAGAAGGATGGCTTCATGCGTATGTGCATTGATTATAGACAACTGAATAAGGTTACGGTGAAGAACCGGTATCTTTTACCTCGTATTGATGACTTATTTGACCAGCTTCAGGGAGCTAAGGTTTTCTCCAAGATTGACTTAAGGTCTGGGTATCATCAGCTGAAGATTCAGGATTTTGACATTCCGAAGACTGCTTTCAGGACTAGATACGGTCATTATGAGTTTCTGGTTATGTCATTTGGGCTGTCCAATGCCCCATCCGCATTCATGCAATTGATGAACAACGTGTTTCAGTCGTACCTTTGTTTGTTCGTCATTGTGCTCATTGATGACATCCTGGTTTATTCTCGTAGCCATGAAGAGCATGCTCATCACTTGAGGGTTGTGTTACAGAGATTGAGAGAGGAGAAGCTTTATGCAAAATTCTCCAAGTGTGAGTTTTGGCTTGGTTCAGTAGCTTTCTTGGGGAACGTGGTGCCTAGTGAGGGTATTCAGGTTGATCCGAAGAAGATTGAGGTGATGCAGAGGTTGCCCAGACCGTCCTCAGCTACAGAGATTTGGAGTTTCCTTTTGTTTGGCGGGATATTACCGTTATTTTGTTGATGGATTCTCTTATATTGATTCGCCATTGACTAGATTGACCCAGAAGGGTGCTCCATTCAGATGGTTTGACGAGTGTGAAGAGAGCTTTCAGAAGCTCAAGTCAGCATTGACCACAGCTCCGATTTTGGTGTTGCCTATTGGTTCGGGTTCTTACACAGTCTATTGTGATGCTTCTAGAGTTGGTTTGCGAGTGGTGTTGATGCAGGACGGTAGGGTGATTTCCTAAAAGTCGATACAGTTGAAGGTGCACGAGAAGAATTACCCAGTGCACGATCTTGATTTAGCTGCCATTGTTCATGCCTTAAGGATTTGGCAGCATTATTTGCGATGGAGTACAATGTGAGATTTTCACTGATCATCGTAGCTTGTAGTATCTGCTGAGGCAGAAAGATTTGAATTTGCGTCGGAGGAGATGGTTAGAGCTTCTCAAGGATTATGATCTTACTATTTTGTATCACTACGGGAAGGCCAATGTTGTGGACGATACCTTGTGTCGCAGAGCCAAGAGTTTAGGGAGTCTTGCTTACCTTTTAGCAGTAGAGCGACCGTTATCACTTGATGTTCAGGCTTTAGCGGGTCAATTGGTGAGGTTGGATTTGTCAGGCCCTCCCCGGGTATTAGCTATCATGGCTTCCCGGTCTTCTCTTTCTGATCAGATTAAAGCTCGCCAGTATTATGACCGCCACTTGTTAGTTCTTCAAGATAGAGTTCGTCGGGGTGATGCCAGGGATGTGACTATTGCTGATGACAAAGTTATGAGGATGCAGGGCCGTATTTTTGTGCCCAATGTGGATGGTATTCGAGAGTTGATATTAGCACAGTTCGCGGTATTCTATTCATCAGGGTGCCGCAAAGATGTACCAGGACATGAGACAACAGTATTAGTGGAGGTGGATGAAGAGAGATGTCGTTGAGTATGTATCATGGTGTCCCAACTGTCAGCAGGTCAAGTATAAGCACAAAAGACCAAGTGGATTATTTCAGAGGTTGGTTATTCCGGAGTGGAAGTGGGAGCGGATTACCATGGACTTTGTAGTTGGGCTTCCACGGACTTCGAAGGGCTTTGATGCTATTTGGTTCATTCTCGATAGATTGACCAAGTCCGCGCATTTCATTCCTTTCAGTACTACTTATACTTTAGAACGTTTAGCTGGTATTTACATTAAGGAGATTGTCCGATTGCATGGAGTCCCGGTTTCCATTATTTCTAACAGAGGTACTCAGTTCATATCCCAGTTTTGGAGGGTTGTACAGAGAGGTATGGGTACAGAGTTGAGCACTGCATTTCATCCTCAGACCGACGGGCAGTCAGAATGGACTATCTAAATTTTGGAGGATATGTTACGGGCTTGTGTGATTGATTTGGTGGTTCATGGGATCCATTTCTGCCATTAGCGGAGTTTGCATATAATAACAGCTACCAGTCCAGTTTTTAGATGGCCCCGTATGAGGCCTTATATGGTAGGAGGTGTAGATCTCCGGTTGGTTGGTTCGAGCCTAGGGAGGATATGTTTTTGGGCACAGATTTGATTCAGGATGCGTTGGAGAAGGTGAAGTTGATTCAAGAGTGACTTCACACGGCGCAGTCTCGATAGAAGAGTTTTGCGGACCGGAAGGTTCGGGATGTGTCGTTCATGGAAGGTGACAAGGTACTGTTGAAGGTATCACCCATGAAGGGTGTAATGAGGTTCGGAAAGATAGGAAAGCTAATTCCACGGTTCATTGGTCCTTTTAAGGTACTTCAGAAGATTGGAGAGGTGGCTTATAGACTTGCCTTGCCACCCAGCTTGTCGAGTGTTCATCCGGTCTTTCATGTGTCGATGATCAGGAAATATGTTGGTGACCCATCTCATGTGTTAGACTTCATCACAGTTCAGCTCGAGGGTAATATGTCATATGAGGTTGAGCCAGTAGGTATTTTAGCTCGCGATGAAAGTACAAAGGAGAGGTCAGCCAGTGGAGGAGGATATTTGGGAGAACTATGGGGAGATGCAGAGCAAATATCCACACTTGTTTGAGACTCCGGGTATGTTTCTAGACTCGTTCGAGGATGAAATTTTGTTTAAGAGGGGGAGAATGTAACGACCCGGTCTGTGGTTACGTAAAAACCTGCAATACAATTGTTGTTATTGACTTGTTATGGATTGGTTATACTATATTTGATGTATTAGAGTTGGTAGGCTTGAAATCGAATGGTTGTAGTGAGAGTTCAGTCATTTAGCCTTTAAAAATAGCCTTAAAATGAGAAAAGTCAACTGAGAGTTGACTTACTCGTAAACGAGCTTCAAATGCATATTTTATGGCTCGAATAGTTTCGTTAGGTGATTTGGGACTTAGGTGTGTGTCCGGAATAATTTTGTGATGCCCGACGTAAATTTAGGCTTGAATTGGTGGAAGTTAGTTTTGGCGATTTTCGGTTGGCATTGGAAAATTGACTATCGGAGTCGGAATGCAATTCTGACAGTTGGAACAGGTTCATAATGTCATTTTGGATATGTATGCAAACTTTCAGGTCAATCGGGGTTGTTTTTGATAGTTTCGGCATCATTGGTGGATTTTAGAAATATCAAAGTTCTTAAGCTTGAATCCGATGTAAATTTTGTATTTTGATGTTAGTTTTGGTGTGTTGAGAGTGAAACTAAGTTTGAATGATATTATAGGATATATTGGTATGTTTGGTTGGGGTCTCGAGCGCTCGGGATTGATTTCGGGTGATTAACGGACTCATTTAGACTTAAAGAGAATGTTGTTTTTCTGGTGTTTTACACATGTATTTTACCCTGTGCGTTCGCGGAAGGTTCCCCGCGTTCGCATAGGGTAATTACGGGAGTAGGGAATTTTTTGCAATACATACGTGGTCTAGGAGGTGCAAACGCGGAGAGTTGTGAGAGGTAGCCATTGCGAACGCGGGCTAAGGGGTGCGCGGAGAGTTGAGGCAGCTGAGGGACCCAGATCCATTTGACATGTGCGTTCGCGGATTCTTGACCGCGTTCGCGGAGGGTTGACCAGCCTTGGAATCGTGTTCACACCCAGGTGAGTGCGTTCGCACAGAGGAATTAGAGGCCTGGGGATTTTGTACTTCGGGAACGCGGGAGGGGACCGCGTTCGCACTGAGTAACAACTGGGCAATATTAATTAAACCCTTCCGCGACCTAAACCCTTTTTACACCATTTTTGTACGGACATATAGCTCTTGAGGCGATTTTTTTCAAGAGGGAAATCAGAGTTCTTCATAGAGGCAAGTGTTTTGGACCTTAAAACTCGTTTATGGGTGATTATAGAACATAATCGCAGTGTTAAATTCATGAATATCAGTAGAAAAAGGTGGGTTTAGGGCTTGAGATTATGAGACCTTTAGGGATCGATTTGAAAGGTCAAACGAACTCCGATTTTAGCGTTCTTTATATGTACGGACTCATGAAATGATGAAGAATATTTTTGTATAAAAATTTCTGAGTTCTGAGACGCGGGCCCAGGGGTCAAGTTTTGACCGGTTTCGGGTTTTGTGCTTAAAATCAATACTTTTCAATTGGAATTCATTCCTTAAGCATAATTTGATGATAAAGGTCTGATCTTTACAGATTTGGAGCGGCCGGAAGTTGATTCGAGAGGCAAGCGTATTGCAAAATAGTTTCCGGGCTAGTTTTGAGGTAAGTAATGTCTTTACCTGTCCTGAGGGTATGAAACCCCACACTCTTCACCCTCTCACGGTTTTTGGAATGCAAAGGTTGAAACTTTGGAAATACCTTCCCTATTAAGGCGACTATGGAGTTGCTAAATCGATTTTAAGCCTGTGCTTAAATAGTAATTGTATATTTTGATATGTTTTGGGCTGTAAGCCACGTTTGGGGCCTAGTGCCGATCTGTTTTCCCCTTGGGAGTTGTGTTTACTATATTTTCCTCACTGATATTTTGATACTATTTATTGAAAAATGAAACACTGTTATGGGTCCAGAACCCGGCATGTTTATGGCCTGAAGGGCAAATTGAGAGTGTCTGACTGAGTGAGGCTTTCAGGCCTATGTTGTGAGGATATGAGGCAGGCTTTCAGGCTTATGATGTGAGTATATGAGGGAGGCTTTCATGCCTATGTTGTGAGTGATTTAGGCCATGATGTGGCTTGTTATAGCTCTTGGGTTGTAGGAGCCCCTCCGAAGTCTGTACGGACCCCCAGTGAGCGTCGGTACCTATTGAGTGATGAATATTGCCCGCGGGGTTGTTACCGAGTGATTGTGAGAATGCCTGATGGGCAATTGTTACGAGAAATGATTTTGGCAAGAGGGGCAGATTTATGATGATTTTACTATGTTTTCGAACTATGATTTATTCCATTTTCAAACTGATTTTTACTGGGAACTTTACTGAAGTATATTGATATTTTACTTGTTTTCAAATGATTTCTGGAAGCTTGGTTTTCAAACTTATATATTTGATGTATATTCATAGAGACTTGGTGTTTTACTGGTTTTGTGAATTGGTGTATTAGTACTATGTGCTTCATATTTCTCAGACTGTGATTTTTTTCAGTACTACTGAGTTGGCGTACTCATCATTACTCCTTCTGCCCATGCGCACAGATCCAGGTACCAGTTCACAGCAGTAGCCGTCTCACTTCGTTAGCAGCAGTCCACGGGATTTCGAGGTAGCTGTCCCACGTCCATAGCTTCTCCACTTCCCTTCCTTATTTAGTTTTAGTAATTGATTCGGAGACATATATTATAGTATTAGCAGAGTTAGATTTATTTTCGTAGATGCTCATGGCTATTGACTCCAGTTTTGTGATGTTTGTTTAGAGTTGTTAGACTATTATTGGGGCGCTAAGTCTTAAATACATTATTTTATGCTACGTTGCTATTATTATTGAACTGTGACTTATTATAATCAAACAAATGCTTAGTAAAGTGATGGTTGGCTAGCCTAGTTCCCCGATAGGCGTCATCACAGCTTGTTATGATTTGGGGTCGTGACAAAGCCCCACCGTAACCTCGTCACTACTTCGTCGAGGTTAGGCTCGGCACTTACTCAGTACATGGGGTCGGTTGTACTTATACTACACTCTGTGCTCTTTTGCACATATCTAGGTAATAGAGAGCAATAGAGGATTTCAGAACGACCAACTATTCATTTGGAGGCACGAGGTACATCTGCCGTCGTTCACAAATTCCGAGAGTCTTCTCCTATTTTACATATACTGTTTAATTATATTCAGAACAGTTACACTATTTATTTCAGCCATTAATTGTTGTATTCTCTAGTAGTTCGTGAATTGTGACACCAGACTCTGGGGTAGTTTTAGATATATCTATATAATTAGCTCGTGGTTCGTTTTTATTTATTTGTTGAGTATTGTATTTTTGGAAATCATTTATATTAAGTTTACTTTAAATTATTTATTCATGCTTAAGTAAATAAATGAAGGAAAATTTGTTAATCGAACTCTAACATTGGCTTGCCTAGCAAGTGTGGTTTTAGGCGCCATCACGATCCCTAAGGTTGGGAAATTCGGGTCGTGACAAGTTGGTATCAGAGTATTAGGTTCGCTTGACCTCACAATTCAAGAACAAGCTTAGTAGAGTCTGAAGGATCGGTACAGAGACGTCTGCACTTATCTCTCAGAGGCTATTGAGTTAGGAAACAACTCCATTTTTATTTCTATTATGTCGTGTAGTTCTTGTATCTCAAATACTGATTTGGATTCTTCTATTCTCTCGCAGATGGCGAGAACATGTGCTTCATCTTCCGCTGACTAGAGTTTCGAGTCTCCAACAGCAGCAACTCCTACTAGGGTCAGAGGCCGAGGCAGAGGCAGGACTCGACCTATTGCTCATGCAGCAGCCAAAACTGTGGAACCCCAGATTGAGAATAATGAGGGGGTTCCGGCTCAGATGGTTCCAGCGGGACTAACTCAGGTTCTTGAGGGGTTTATTGCTACCCCGATTCTTCAAGATGCTTTGGTCCATTTAGTGGGCCTTATGGAGAGTGTTGCCCAAACTGGCACCTTTCCTGTTGCAGCAACTGTATCTCAGGCTGGAGGAGGGGTCCCGACTTCTAATACCCACACTCCAGTTCAGACTACTCCTCAGATTCAGACCCCAGTAGCAAGTCCAGTTGGGGTAATTCATCCAGTTGTAGCAGTGCCACCCGCTAATGGGGAAGCCATGTATTCAGATGCTTTGTGGAGACTTGACAGATTTATTAAGCTATTTCCTGTCCATTTTAGTGGTGCTACTTTAGAGAATCCACCGAAATATCTAGACAGTTGTCATGAGGTTCTGCGTAATATGTGTAATCTAGAGACCAATGAGGTCGATTTTGCAGCTTTCCAAATGACTAGTTCCGCCAAGCAATGGTGGAGAGACTATTTTTTGACTAAGCCAGCCGGATCACCTGCTCTTACTTGGGATCAATTCTCTCATCTCTTTTTGGAGAAGTTCTTACCTGCCACTACTCGAAAGGATAAGCGTCTGTTGCTGTTGTCCATATTTGGTCGAGCAAATCCATATTTGTCCTCAACTCGTCATTGTTTGTTTCTTCTGTTGCTGTTGTGAACCTCATGCTTGGTTCGCCAATTTCCACCGGTATCAAAGCTTCTGAACCGTAGACAAGTGAAAATGGGGTTTCTCCCGTGGCTGTTTTTGCAGTAGGTCTGTAAGCCCATAATTCTGCCGGTAGCTCGTCAGGCCAGTTTCCCTTGGCTTTTTCCAACCGTTTCTTTAAGTTTTTAACAATGAATTCTTTTGTTGACTCGGCTTGCCCATTAGCCATGGGGTGATATGGCGACAAAGTGATTCGTTTGATTTGCCAACTTTCGAAGAACTCTGTGATTTGTGAGCCTATGAACTGCGGGCCATTGTCACATACGATCTCTTTTGGTATTCCAAAGCGACATATTATATGTCGCCATATGAAGCTTTTCACTTATTTTTCTCGCACCTGCTTAAAAGCGTCTGTCTCTACCCATTTTGTGAAATAATATGTTAATACGATAAGAACCTTTCCTTTCCTTTAGCTAGGGGAAGGGGTCCCACTATATCTATGCCCCATTTCATGAATGGCAATGGTGACACCACTAGCTGGAGTAATTCTGCTGGCCAATGCATATTGTTAGCATATCACTGACATTTGTCGCATTTGGCTACGAAGTTCTCATCTTCCTCCATTTTAGGCCGATAGTACCCTGCTCTAACTAGGGTTTTGACTAAGGATTTGTTCCTGCATGGTTTCCACAGTGTCCTTCATGCACTTCCTTTATCACGTACTCCGTTTGATTAGGTACAAGGCACTTTTCTAGGGGACCTCCAAATATTTTACAGTATAAAGTTTCACGAACTAGGCATGGTACCGTTCTGCAAAAAGTTTACAATTTTGTTTCTCCAATCCCATGTTAAATTGTTAAATGTTACCTCATTTTTGTCCTGGGCGATTGCTAAATGAAATAGGTGTATGACAATTGCATTGCCTTTATTAGTTACGTCGCTAACTGCTGCGAGGTTAGCCAATGCATCCGCTTCTGCATTTTCCTCCCTGGGTATTTGCATAACTTTTCATGACCAGAATTGTCTTGCTAGGTCTCGTGCCTTTTCCTGATATTGTTGCATCTAAGCCTCTCTAGCGGTATAAGTCCTCTGCATCTGGTTTAACACCAGTTGAGAGTCGCTTTTGATCACAATCTGCTCTATTGAGAGTTCTCGTGCTAGTTCAAGCCTTACACTGATAGCTTCGTACTTTGCTTCATTGTTAGTTATGGGATAACATTTAATTTGTTGTCGTATCTTCTCACCCGTAGGTGATATGAAAACAATTCCCAAACCGGCTCTTTTTACATTAGAAGAGCCGTCAGTAAATAGGGTCCATATTTCTGGATTAGCCCTGTTAAAGAGTTGAACTCTTTTTCCACTTCATGGATTATGCTAGTATTAAAATTAGCGATGAAATAAGCTAAAATTTGAGACTTTATTGCAATCCTAGGCTGATAATGTCATGTTTGCTTAATTCTATTACCCACTTATCTAATCTCCCTGATAACTCTTGTTTATGCAAAATATTTCTCAGTAGATACGAGGTCACAACAGTGATTGGGTGGCTTTTAAAATATGGTCTTAACTTTCTAGCTTCCATTATTAGAGCTAAGGCTAATTTTTCTAGATGAGAATATCTAGTTTCGGCATCTAATAAAGACTTGTTTAGATAATAAATTGGAGATTGTTTACCTCTGTCTTCTCTTACCAATACTGCACTTACGACAATTTCTGCAACGGCAAGATAAACATACAACCTTTCCCCCTCCTTTGGTTTAGACAACAACGGGGGTTTCGATAGATAGGCCTTCAGATCTTTGAGAGCCTATTGGCATTTTTCAGTCCATTCGAACTGATTTTGCTTTTTTAGAACTGAAAAGAATTTAAAACTCTTCTCCGAAGACCTGGAGATAAATCTTCCTAAGGATGAAATTCTTCCTGTTAGTCTTTGAACTTCTTTTTTGCTCGTAAGTATGTCAGGTATTTCATCAATAGCTTTAATCTGAGCAGGGTTCACTTCTATACCCCTATTTGATACAAGGAAACCCAAAACTTACCTTATTCAATGCCAAAGGTGCATTTTTCTGGATTTAGTTTCATGTTATACCTGCGTACGATTTCGAATGTGATTAAAAGAAGTTGGAAATGGTGTTCCGCTTGTGTTGATTTCACCAACATGTCATCAATGTATACTTCCATTGTTTTCCCTAGATGTTCCTGGAACATCTTAGTCACTAGCCTTTGATACGTGGGTCCAGCATTTTTCAGGCCAAAGGCATGACCTTGTAATAATAAGTCCCCGTGTTTGTAATGAAGGAAGTTTTTTCCTCATCTGAAGGATCCATTTTTATCTGATTATAACCAGAATACGCATTTAAAAAGCTTAACAATTCATGACCTACAGTGGCATCAATCATTTGGTCTATGTTCGGTAATGGAAATGAGTCGCTTTATTCAAATCTATGTAATCTACGCACACTTTCCATGTACAATTATTTTTAGGTACCACTACGGTATTAGCTAACCAATTAGGATATTTTATCTCGCATATTGAACAAATTTTCAAGAGTTTTTGTACCTCTCATAGATCACTTGGTTCTTGAATGGTCCTTGCTTTCTTTTCTTTTGTTTGACAGGTACGAAGGATGGATCTTCATTTAGTTTATGAGTCATCAGTTCTAGAGGTATACCTGTCATATATGAATGGGACCAAGAGAAACAATCTGAGTTACCTTTTAAATATGCAATTAACTTACCTCTTCTCGCGGGGCTTAGCCTCATTCCTATATGAACTTTTTGCTCAGGCTCCTGCTCGAACAACGGGATAGCTTCGAGCTCCTCAATAGTTTCTTTAATATGCTCCTCTTCTTCTGGATCCTGAATGACATCGGGTCTGGAATCCATGTTCGTATGTTTTGATGTTGCCTCTGTGGTGATTTGGTTCACCTTCCCGTGGCTATCTTCTTCCGTACCTATTTATACTCCTTGAGGTCCACTGATCACCTCGAATCTATTGAATTCCCCATTTGGAAGGGAATTTTATTACCTGGTGTAAAATATATGGTATTTCTTCCATGTCATGGGTCCATGGTCTCCCCATGATTACGTTGTAAGAAATGTCGGTAACAATGACTTGAAAATTCATATTTTTGATTACGCCTTCTGCATAGGTACTAAGCTTAATTTATCCTTTTGTTATGACCATAAAGTTGTCGAACCAAGATAAGGCTCGTGATTTTGGGATTACTCGATCCTCCATTAGCATTTCTCCTACAACTCTCAATAAAATGATGTTGACTGAGCTACCTGGATTAATCAACACTTTTTTTAGTTTAGTGTCATGTATAAGTAGGGGTATTACCAGTGCGTCATTATGAGGAAGAAGCAATCCGCTGACGTCTGCGCCATCGAATGATATATTGTCTGCTTCCATGGCCTCACGATTCCGCTTCTCGTGTGTAATTGTGAATTTTGTTGTTCTTTTGCAGACTACTCCTTTTACCTCCTCTCCCCCGTGTATCACATTCACTGTTCTCTTTGGAGAGGGTGGTTTTGGGGGCTCCTGCTTGTTCTTCATATATGCATGTTTACCTTTTTCACTAAACAGTTCTGTTAGATAGCCATGTTTTAATAATTTTTCTACCTCACCTTGTAACAATCTACAATATGATGTTTTGTGTCCATGATCGTTATGGAATTCTCACATGAAGTCTGTATTCCTTATTGAAGTTGTAGTCTACGAGTCTTGCATTACCTCTATTCTGTTCCTCTCGATCATTTCTGGATCTTGAGGAGGATGAGCTCGTATCTCTATTTGACGGTCTATATTCTGACCGTGTGTTTTAAAACCTGGATCGAGTTTCTAATCCCGAAGGTCCCGTATAGGTCGTACATATTCTTACTTGTTCTCCTTTATGGTTTGGAGCGTCTAGAACTAGTTCGATCTTCATCTTTTGATTGAGTTATAATGTCTTCTTCTATATGTAGCTTGGTGATGTACCTGTTATAGACGTCATTCCATGTCCTGGCTAGTAATTCTATCAAGCTTTCCTTGAGTCTTCTCGTGGCTTATGAGCTTATGTCATTTAAATTACTTGCAAACGCCATTGCTGCCCAATTGTTAGTACCCTTGGTAGCAGCATTCTTTCTCGTTGGAACATGTCTACAAATTCACGGAGCAACTCAGCGTCTCCTTGTTTTATTTTGAATATGTCTTCCATTCTTTTTTCGACTTTTTGTGCACCGGAGTGTGCTTTTATAAAAGAATCTGCAAGCTCAGCAAAAGTGTCAATAGAATTTTCGGGTAGAAGAGAATACTATGTTAGTGCTCCTTTGGTGAGTGTCTCTCCGAACTTCTTGACCAGTACTAACTCAATTTCTTATTTAGTTAGGTCGTTGCCTTTTACTCATGTAGTAAAAGCAGTTACATGATCACGTGGATCGGTAGTCCCGTCGTACTTAGGAAAGGGTGCTGTGATTGGCTTCCAAGGTTGTTAAGAATATCTATCAACGTCAAAGCCTTTGATGGCAGGTGGTACTCCAGGAATTTGCTCGATTCTATCATTTTGTTCCTTCACCTGTTTCTGCAAAGTTAGTAATAAAAATTGTAACTCTGGATTATTGGACATGCCCGGTCTTGCTTCGAGGGAGTCATTTAGAGTGCCTCTACTTCCTGAGCTTGCGAATTTGGAATGTGGATTTTCCACAGTTGCTATGTTATTAGGAGGAGGTGTAGGTGATGCAGCTGGTAGTCCCCTCATGAAATCTTGTAAGGCTTGAGTCACATATTCACCAACCATTTGTTTTACATGATCTTGTTCTCCTGTTTGTTCATTTCCATTGTGATTATTTTTTTGAGTCGTAGATCTCTCTAGGAATGTTCCCTTGAGCCTCGTGGGGATCCTGAAGGTGATGGAACTAGAGTTCCAACCCTCTGTTGGTTGTTGTAGTTGGCGTTCGACATAATTCACAAAACTTTGTTTGAGAAATATATAGATTATCAGATTCATGGTAACATAACCAATTTGTTTGACCAAAGAATTAGATTCTCTGCCAAAGCTATTTTAAGAAGAACACGGGTTTCTGATAACCAATAGAATATGGAAATACTAGTTAATTTGCAAGTAGAAAGCATTAAAGATGCATAAAAAGTAAGTAGATTTCAATAGCGGTTTGAACGTGTCTTTACAAGTTATATTTTGCTCCCTTATATAGAGAATTTCTTAATATAACATCTACTCTTTTTAGTGATTGAGCATTAATGACTAATAATGGCATTAATGTAATGTTACAATGATTAATCGTAATTGTTGCGTGAAGATTATGTAACGTTTGGCTCATTTATTGAATATCCCCGAATCAGCCCTTTATTCCGTCTTGATTAATTCTGACCGTGTCTCTTTGCCTTCTCAATTAAATTGAGATTCCCGTATTTGATTACCCCGTGGGTATGCTGTTCCGTTCCTCTTTATCTCGTACCTCTTCATAAAGTCTCTTCGAGTTGCCATGTTGTCATTGCTCCGCATAGATTGCTGAGTCCTGATAAGTATTACATGTGTGAAGCTCATTTTTACCAATACAGTATCCTCGAGAACTAGTGAAATGAGCTTTCTTGCAGGAATATTGGGAAACGAGCCAAAAAGTGAAAATCAACTCAGAAAGGAGTCAAAATTGAACAAGGACAATAACAGGCAAAAGTGCTTAGAGTGCGGATCGCACAATTCTTTGTGCAGTCGCAAACAATGAATGATCCCTGTCAAATTCAGCTTCAAAATGTGCGGACCACATAATTCTAGTGTGGCTGCAGAAGAGAAGTTCAGAGACTTGGAAGTTTTGAGCAATTAAGGATGTGCGGACCGCACAAGTATTGGACGGCCATAGAAGTCAGTTTGCGGCCGCATTCACTATTATTGTAATGACCCGAAACTATTTTATACATACTTATTAATTAATGAGTTTTAAAATTTTATTAAATAGTTAGTGGGACTAGTTTATAAATATACATGCTAATAATAATAACATAGATAAAATCGGTGGGCCCAAAATTTACCTTGTGTAACTACACATTTCTTTGGACTTACAAAGTTAAATAGGGAAAATTTGATTCGCTATCTCATTAGAAAATATCAAATTAAAGTGAATAGAGCGGAGGGCACAGTGACAGCGCAAAAGTGAGTACTCTATCTTGATAGCTTGTTACTGGAATAGTGGTGGAAGAAAAGGCTGTATAATCAGGTATTTTGGTCCATTTTTGTACAATGATACACATTGTATTAAACTTACAATGAAGTATTAGTTACGTCTTAGTGAATGGGCTAATGATTGGGAGAACAAGAGAGTAATCGGGCAATGATTATGAGTTACTGGTATGAAGAATGGAACATTGAATCAGCTAAGTAATTTTGTTCCTATATCCTTAAATTAGAGAATAGTTGTTGTAGTGACGTGTGTAACGAGATGATAATGATTACAATGATGATTTAGTGATTGGTATCTTCAAAAAAAATAAACAATTTAATTGCAGTAGATACAAGACCGGGGGTTGGAAACAAAGTCTCAGTTTACATTGCTACAATGGTATCAAGTATATAGAATATAGTTATAAATCTGAAGCTACTGTTGTGGTACTTTTCGAAGTACTATAGTTAGCCTATATTTGTGTATGATTATTGATTAATTAAAATGGTGGCTGATTTGATTTTGACGCGTCATAAGATTATGGAAATTATTCACCTTGACTAATTAGGATATGTTATTAAATATTTGTGGAGGCCATTTGGTTGGTGTTCTAGGTGTTGCAAGTTTGTGGAGATTCCCGTTGGCGAGGTAAGTGAGATTTTAAGATTTGGTACTTGCTTTTCTAAAACACGTTTTAAAAAATTTGTTTTCTCTGCCTGGTCCATATGTTGGGAAAAGCGTGCGCTTGGCAGAATCGGTGATCTTAGACCAGCCGCAAATATATTATTTTAATTAAAGTACAACAAAAAAAATGTTACTTTATAAGTTGTTTGATAGTTTAATACGGCTGTGCGCCATGATGTTGAATTTGATATGGCTGGGCGCCATGATGTTGAGTTTGATACGGCTGTGCACCATGACGTTGGGGTATTGTGTATGCCTTTGTACATCACCTGAGCATTGTGTTTGCTTTATTGAGCATTGTGTATGCTCTGTTACATATTCGAGGCATTGTGGTGCCGTTGTGAACCCATAGGTGTGTTGGTAAATTTCTTTCACTGCACTAATGATAAGTCCTTAGTGGGTACTCTTGTTGGTTAATTCTTAAGAACTCTGGTGATACACATATATTCAGTTATTGTATAATTATCATATTTACTATATCATTCATGTTGTGGAGTCTTTTGTATTTTTTAACACTTGTTCCAAAGGTATTTAAAGTGGTGGGTCGAGGATCTTACTGGGTTATATTTACGTATAACTCACTCCTTACATGCATCTCTATGCAGATATCGTTGTGGGAGATAGAGCTAGTGATTGACGACTTTGTTCGAGTGGATCCTATTGTTGAGGTGAGCCACCACATTATTCATGGAGGCTTTCCTTTCAGGCTTACCTAGCTCGTGTTAATTAATTCCTCTTTCTTTGGGGTTTGCATGCCCGTCAATAAAACTCATTTTACTTTGTTAGATGCTCCATGGTCTTAGTGTTGAATTTGAGCTAGAGTTTTACTATATTAGTGATTGTTGGTGTTTCTATCAATGGAATAAGGTATTGGGCGATAATCATTTTCTCTTTAATTATTAATATT
The DNA here is from genome assembly GCA_005239525.1 of Nicotiana knightiana. Taxonomy (NCBI): domain Eukaryota; kingdom Viridiplantae; phylum Streptophyta; class Magnoliopsida; order Solanales; family Solanaceae; genus Nicotiana; species Nicotiana knightiana. The sequence goes on from ML439990.1 coordinate 51,761, forward strand.
ACTATTAGGCCTGCATTTTTTTACTAAGTGTTTGTGTAAATGGTTAAACATTAGAGAGAGAGATTCGCCTGGCAGATGGTGTTAGCCGGGTGCCAGTCACGTCTAGGGCCTATTAGGATGTGACAAAGTTGGTATCAGATCGTAGGCTTTAAGTCTCGGGTCATGGAGATTGTTTAGTAGAGTATTGCTCATGGGTATGTAGGCGCCCATACTTATGATATTGAGGCTAATAAGCATTTAGGATGTTCTCCCTTCTTTCATTTCTTGATCATGAATTGATATAACTTAAGTTTGACTTCGGATTGTTTCTTTCGCATATGGCTAGGACACACATACCCTCATCTGCTAGACGTGATGCTGGACGGGGTACTTCCCGAGGTGGTGGTCAAGTTGGAGCTTATCGGACTAGAGCTCAGACTATTAGACAGGCTGCTCCTCAGCCTGAAGTTGTGAACGCGGGTCAATCCCAAACTACTACACCAGATCGAGTGCAAGAACAACTGGTTCATGATGCTCCACCACCAGTCCTAGTTGATATGCCTACTGTTACCTTACCTGCAGATGCAGCGGTGAGGTTGTTGAATGAGTTGGAGGCATTAGTGCCTACTCTGGGTGGACTCTCGCCTCCCCAAACTACTTCGCAGGCGCAAGCACAGGTTCAGCTGAATGTTGCAGCTCCTCAAATGGCCCCTCAGCAGGTCATTCAGTTGCAAATACGGGGCAGTCTAAGGATCTTAAGAACTTCATGGATCTTAAGACATCAGAGTTTTATGCTACACAGGCTTCTATTGAGCTCCAGAAAATCATTCAGCGTTGTGAGAAGATACTATCTACTTTGGGGCTGAAAGGAACTCGAGGGGTGGAATTTGCTACTTTTCTATTTTCAGGATCAGCAGAGTCATGGTGGAATTCAGTTCAAATAGGTAGACAAGCAGGGTTGCCACCTATTACTTGGTCAGAGATTTGAGCTGTGTTTATGGATAGGTTCGTTCCACTGAGCAAGCGGAATGACATGAGACGTTAGTTCGAGAAACTGCGCCAGTGGAATATGACGGTTACAGAGTATGAGGCTAAGTTCACTGATTTATCCAGTTATGCACCTTTTCTAGTTGTAGGTGAGCATGAGAAGGTAAGGAGGTTCATTGATGGGCTTGAGCATCATTATCGGGGTCTTGTGGTTAGGGATGTTCGAGATGGTTCGTACGAAGAGGTAGTGACACTGCTCTCCGTTATGAGTCTTATCAAGAGAGGGACATGACCGAGCGAGAAACCAAAAGGGCACGTAGCACAGACGGGTTTAGTAGGGCTCCATCTGGGGGTAAGAGTGGTTTTAATCGTGGGCAATCCAAACCCACTCAGTCAGATTCAGTGGTGAAGTCTTCTAGGAATACTTATCCAGCTAAACAGGGGCAGCAGCAGATACAGAGGAAGGAAAATGGCTCATATCAGTCAGGTCAACATCCGAGGTGTTGGAATTGTGGTAAAGATCACAGTAGTCGTTGTTTTGGAACAGATGGGGCTTGTTTTACTTGTGGTCAAAAAGGACATATTGCTAAGTAGTGTCCTAGAGGATATTCTGCCACTATCCATGCTACTCCACAGCCGCAGAGAACGTTTAGAGGTACACTGACTCCGACTCAGCCAGCTAGAGTCGCTCCGCAGGTTGCCCGTGGACAGGGTCGATAAGGTGCACAGACTGCTCAGGGAGCGGGTGGTCCACCGAGATTCTTTGCTATGGCCAGACAGGATGGTGAGGCATCTAATACAGTAGTCACATGTATTATCACTATTGGTTCTTATGGGCTTATGCTCTTATTGATCCTGGTTCTACGTATTCATATGTATCTCCATCTTTTTCCATATACTTAGAACGAGGACTTGAGTCTCTTAATGTGCCTTATAGTGTGGTGACCCCAGTAGGGGAGACTATATCTGTGGATAGAGTCTATAGAGACTGTGTGATACTTATTCAGGGTAGGGACACCGTGGTGGATCTACTAGTGTTGCCTATGTCCGACTTTGATGTAATTATGGGTATGTGTCACGATGCGAATTAACCCTCCGAAAGGGATCGCGACGACACCTAGTCCCTACGACTAGGTAAGCCTAAAACATGCGGAAAAGTAAGCCAAAAACAATAATAAACATTAAATATATAACAATAACAAAAGACTTAAGCCGCTCGACATTTACAGCTTCCATTTACCCCAAAACCCGGAATATCAACAAGTCACAAGCTTTACAACTATAGCTCTATACAACGAAATCAAGAAAGGTATGTCTGTCTATTAACTGTATCTATACTAGAATGGGAAGGAGACTCGAAAGGTTCTGCGGACGCGGAAGAAATACCTCACGGTCTCCAAGCTACAGCTGCAATACTCCTAGCCGGAATGCTGCGTATGGATACTTGGATCTACACATGGGTAAAACATGCGCAGAAAGGGCGTGAGTACTCCACATTCGGTACTCATTAAGTGCCAAGCCTAACCCCAGTCAAGTAGTGACGAGGTCAGGTTGAGGCTCTACTGAGTTTGAAATAGTAAGAATAAGACAGTTATAAGATTTAACAGTGAAGAATATGTGGAAATAATAAGCAAGAAATTAAAGGAAAAACTGGAAGGAATGAGTAAAGAAAACTATCAACTCAGCACAGCATATAACTCAACAGAAATCGTGCAATGCAATACAGGGGAAAGCTCTCGGATCTCAGTCCGTAGTCCCAATTTAGATATGCAATGCAGTACAGGGGGAAAGCTCCCGGATCTCGGTCCGTAGTCCCAATTGAAATATGCTAAGCAGTACAGGGGGAAAGCTCCCCGATCTCGGTGTGTAGTCCCAATTTAAATATGCAATGCAGTACAGGGGAAAGGTCCTGGATCTCGGTTCGTAGTCCCAATTTAAATATGCAATGCAGAATGTAGGCTGGACGCAGCGCAATTAAACAGTTCAGAAAAATAATAGACTAGAACAAGGTAAACTACCTAGGCATCGTTCAATAGTAGCAAATAGGAGGAAAGTCGGGTAAGGCAAGTAGACATGTTTAAGAGTGGATTGATGGAGATTAATGGTATAACAGTGGATTAAGGTTAGAAAACATTACCTATGATCCTCCTCTTTGAATCCCACTGAAAATCCCCAAATCCCGAGCTCAAAATAGATTTTGGAGTTATGGATTTCAAGCCCTCAGAATTTTGGTATAACAACCCAGGGGTTTCGCACATGCGGCTCATTTACCGCACCTCTGGAAAACCTATCGTACGTGCGGAATTTCATTAAAGTGCCTGAGGTCGCACCTGCGGTAGCTGGGTCACTGGTGCGGCTCCGCACCTGCGGATTTTCCTCTGCACCTGCGAGTCCTGGCAGCCTGGGCTATTTCCGCACCTGCGCACCCCATTCGCAACCATCGCAGGTGCGAGACACAAGAAACAGAACTGGTTCAACATTTCCTAAGGGTCTAAATGCACCCGTTGGGCATCTGAAACAACCCCGAGGCCCCCGGGACCTCAACCAAACCTACCAACCGACCCGAATACCTCATTCAAACTTGGTTGAGCCTTAAAAACACACCTCATAACATCAAAATCGTCAGATATGCATAGATTCAAGCCTAAGAACTTAGGATTTTTCTAAAATCCACATTCGACACCGAACCACGTCTAAACTTATCCGAATGACCTCAAATTTTGTACACATGTCAAAAATGACATTACGGACCTGCTGGCGCTTTCAGAAGTCCATTTCGAGTCCGATATCAAAATCTCACCTATCAGCCGAAATCGCCGAAATTCCAACTTTCGCCAATACAAGCCTAAATCTACAACCGACCCCGAAAACATATTCCAAACACGCTCCTAACCAAAATCAATCAACGGAGCTAACGGAGTTGACGGAATTCCATTCAGGGTCCATCTTCACACATTTCTAGCTACGGCCCCACTATTAAAGCTAAATTACATAATTGTGGACTAAGTGTCCAAAACCATTCTGGATTTCATCACTCAACGCTCTGACAAGTTCCAATAGTATAATTAGGTATGGGGAAAGTAGCTATTAGGGGATCGGGGCACTAACTCTCAAAACGACTGATCGGGTCGTTATAGTATGGATTGGTTAGCGTCATCTTATGCTTCAGTTGATTGTCATTCCAAGCATATACGTTTTGATTTTCCTAGAGAACCATGTTAAGTATGGAAAGGCAGAACTCCTATGACTCAGAGAAAAATAATATCCTATGTAAAAGCACGTCAAATGATTAATACTGGGTGTTTGGGTTTTATTTCTACCGTTCATGATACGGACTTGGAGGATGTTACTATTGATAGTGTTCCAGTGATTCGAGAATTTGCTGATGTGTTTCCCGAAGATTTACCCGGGCTGCCTCCGACAAGAGAAATTGAGTTCAGTATGGATTTGGTGCCAGGAACTCAACCTATCTCTGCTCCTCCATACCGTATGCTCCAGTAGAGTTGAGAGAATTAAAGGTTCAACTTCAAGAGCTACTTGATAAAGGATTGATCAGGCCTAGTGTGTCGCCTTGGGGTGCACCTGTGTTATTTGATAAAAGGAAAGATGCCACGATGAGAATGTGTATTGATTACAGACAATTGAATAAGGTGACGATCAAGAATAAACATCCGTTGCCACGTATTGTTGATCTATTCGATCAGCTACAGGGTGCAACTCACTTTACAAAGATTGACCTGAGATCGGGTTACCATCAACTGAGAATTAAGACCGAGGATATATCCAAGACAGCATTTCGGACCAGGTACGGGCATCTCGAATTTTTGGTGATGTCCTTCGGGCTTACTAATGCCCCCGCAGCATTTATGGACCTCATGAACCGGGTATTCAAGCCATTCTTATATAATTTTGTGATTGTATTCATTGATGACATTTTGGTCTACTCTCGAAGTGAGGTAGAACATGAACAACACTTGAGAGTTTTGCTACAGACACTTAGGGAACGAAAGTTTTATGCCAGGTTCTCAAAGTGTGAATTTTGGCTGGATACAGTCTCCTTTTTGGGACATGTGGTGTCACGAGATAGGATTCAAGTTGATCCAAAGAAGATAGAGGTAGTTTGAGATTGGCCTCAGCCCACTACTCATATAGAGATATGTAGCTTCTTAGGCATAGCCGGATATTATAGAAGGTATGTTGAGGGTTTCTCAAAGATAGCCACTCCATTGACTCGATTGACTCAGAAAGGTGTTGCATTTAAATGGTAAAATGAGTGTGAAGAAAGTTTTCAGAAGTTGAAGACCGCATTGAGTACAACTCCGATTTTGACACTACCTATAGGTGCAGGGGGTTTTCCTATTTATTATGATGCGTCTCGGGTCAATTTGGGTTGTGTTCTGATGCAGAATGGCAAGGTTGTAGCTTATGCTTCTCGGCAGAAAAAGAACCATGAAAAGATTTATCCAACTCATGACTTGGAATTGGCTGTGATCGTATTTGCACTTAAGATCTGGCGTCACTATCTTTATGGTGAGCTGTGTGAAATCTATATTGATCACAAAAGTCTGCAATATATATTCAAGCAAAGAGATTTGAATCTGAGGCAGAGACGGTGGTTAGAATTACTTAAAGATTATGATCTTACTATTTTATATCATCCCGGGAAGAAAATGTGGTGGTAGACGCCTTGAGTAGAAAGTCTATGGGTAGCTTGGCCCGATTTACTGCTGAAGAACAGCATATGTCCTATGGATATTCAGGCGTTGGACAATCAGGGAGTGCGTATTGATCATACATTGCCAGGAAAATTACTTGCGGATTTGCGCAATCATCCTTGGTTGGACAAGTCAAGGCTCTTCAATTTGAAGATTCCCGTCTTGCTAAACTCCGTGATCGAGTGCATAATGGTGGTGTTGAGACATTTTCTATTGACAGTGAAGGTGTGTTACGTCGACATGGTAGATTGTGTATCCCCATGGTAGGTGATGTGAAGCAGTTGATTCTCGAAGAAGCTCATAACTCCCGCTACTCTATCCATCCAGGTGCTACCAAAATATATCAAGCCTTGCGTTAATTGTACTGGTGGAAAGGTATGAAGTATGATATTTTGAAACATATGACTAGTTGCTTAAATTGTCAGCAGGTGAAATATGAACACCAAAAACCAGGAGGTGTGATGCAGAATTTATTTATCCCCGAGTGGAAGTAGGAAAGGATTACAATGGACTTTGTAGTTGGGTTGCCACGTACTTTTAGAAAACATGATTCAGTATGGGTGATCGTGGACAGACTCACAAAGTCCGCGCATTTTATACTTGTTCGAGTTACTCACACTGCAGAACAGTTAGCAGATATTTACCTCTGTGAAATAGTTTGACTTCATGGTGTGCCTATTTCTATAATATCATATCGGGGTGCACAACTGAGATTTGGAAGTCTTTTCAGAAGTCGTTGGGTTCTCAGTTTGAGTTGAGCACATCTTTCCATCCACAGACGGACGGACAGTCCGAGCGGGTTATTCAGATCTTAGAGGACATGCTTAGATCTTGTGCAATTGATTTTGGTGGTCATTGGGTCGTTCAGTTGCCGTTAGCAAAGTTTTCTTATAATAACAGCTATCAATCGAGTATACAGATGGCGCCTTTTGAAGCTTTATATGGTCGTAAGTGTCGTACACCAGTTGGATGGTTTGAACCTGGTGCAACACAACTATTGGGTTCGGATTTGGCTCAACAAGCTTTGGATAAAGTTGCCTTGATACGGGAACGACTTCGAACAACTCAAAGTAGACAAAAATCCTACGCAGATAAGAGAGTTCGTGATTTGGAGTTCATGAAAGGAGAAAAAGTATTTTTGAAGGTGTCCCCTATGGAAGGAGTCATGAGATTTGGGTGCAAAGGTAAGCTAAATCAAAGGTATATTGGTCCACATGAGATTTTAATCGAACTGGGTCGGTGGCGTATAAACTTTCCTTGCTCCGAGGTTATCTGCGGTTCATCCTGTATTTCATGTGTCTATGCTTAGACGATATGCTCGCGATGATAGTCATAAGATCCAGCCAGAGGATGTGGAGCTTGATGAGAACTTAACTTATGAAGGACGTCCGATAGCTATTCTTGAGAGGCAAGTGCGACAATTGAGATCGAAAAAGGTTGCTTCGGTGAAAGTATTATAGCGCAACTATCCTACAGAGGAAGCTACGTGGGAGTCCGAAGTAGACATGCAAAGCAATTACCCTCAGTTGTTTGAGATATCAGGTACACTTTCTAACTCGTTCGAGGACGAACGCTTATTTAAGTGGGGGAGAATGTAATGACCTGAAACTATTTTATACATACTTATTAATTAATGAGTTTTGAAATTTTATTAAATAATTAGTGGATCTAATTAATAAATATACATTCTAGTGAGATGGTGGTGATTTTTTTTTTTAATAATAATAACATAGATAAACCGGTGGGCCCAAAATTAACCCTTGTGTAACTACACGTTTATTTGGACTTACAAAGTTAAATAGGGAAAATTTGATTTGCTATCTCATTAGAAAATATCAAATTAAAGTGAATAGAACGGAGGGCACAGTGACGGCGAAAAAGTGACTACTCTATCTTGATAGCTTGTTACTGGAATTGTGCTGGAAGAAAAGGCTATATAATCAGGTATTTTGGTCCATTTGTGTACAGTGATACACATGGTATTAAACTTACAGTGAAGTATTAGTTACGTCTTAGTAAATAGGCTACTGATTGAGAGAACAAGGGAACAATTGGTCAATGATTATGAATTACTGGTATGAAGAATGGAACATTGAATCAGCTAAGTAATTTTGTTCCTATATCCTTAAATTAGAGAATAGTTTTTGTAGTGACGGGTGTAACGAGATGATAATGATTACAACGATGATTTAGTGATTTGTATCTTCAAAAAGAAAATAAACAATTTAATTGCAGTAGATACAAGACCGGAGGTTGGAAACAAAGTCTCAATTTACATTGCTACAATGGTATGAAGTATATAGAATACAATTAATAATCTGAAGCTACTGTTGTGGTACTTTTCGAAGTACTATAGTTAGCCTATATTTGTACGATTATTTATTAATTAAACTGGGGAATTATTTGATTTTGACGCGTCATAAGATTATGGAAACTATTCACCTAGACTAATTAGGACGTGTTATTAAAGATTTTTGATAGATTGAGGCCATTGGAGGCCGTTTGGTTGGTGTTCTAGACGTCGCAAGTTTGTGGAGCTTCCCGTTAGCGAGGTAAGTGAGACTTTAAGCTTTGGTACTTGCTTTTCTAAAACCCGTTTAAAAAAAAAGTGTTTTCTCTACCTGGTCGATGTGTTGGGAAAAGCGTGCGCTTGGCATAATTGGTGGTCTTAGACAACCGCAAATTTATTATCTTAATTAAAGTACAACAAAAAAATATTACTTTATAAGTTGTTTGATAGTTTAATACGGTTGTGCGCCATGATGTTGAGTTTGATAGGGCTGTGTGCCATGATGTTGAGTTTCATACGGTTGTGCGCCATGAATGTTGAGTTTGATACGGCTGTGCGCCATGACGTTGGGGAATTGTGTATGCCTTTGTACATCACCTGAGCATTGTGTATGCTTCATTGAGCATTGTGTATGCTCTGTTACATATTCGAGGCATTGTGGTGTCTTTGTGAATCCGTAGGTGTGTTGGTAAATCTCTTTCACTACACTAATGATAAATCCTTAGTGGGTACTCTTGTTGGTTAATTCTTAAGAACTCTGGTGATACACATATATTCAGTTATTGTATAGTTATAATATTTACTATATCATTCATGTTGTGTTGTTTTTGTATTTTATAACACTTGTTCAAGAGGTATTTAAAGTGGCGGGTCGAGGATCTTACTGGGTTACATATAACTCACTCCTTACATGAATCTCTATGCAGATACCGTTGCGGGAGATAGAGCTAGTGGCTGACGACTTTGTTCTAGTGGATCCTATTGTTGAGGTGAGCCACCGCATTATTCGTGGAGGCTTTCGTTCCAGGCTTACCAAGCTCGTGTTAGTTAATTCCTATTTCTTTGGGGTTTGCATGCCCGTCAATAAAACTCATTTTACTCTGTTAGATGCTCTATGGTCTTAGTGTGGAATTTGGGCTAGAGCTTTACTATTTTGATGATTGTTGGTGTTTCTATCGATGGACTAAAATATTGGGTGATAATCAATTTCTCTTTAATTATTAATATACTATTAGGCATGCATTTGTTTACTAAGTGTTTGTGTAAATGGTTAAATGTTAGAGAGAGGGTATCGCCTGACATGTGGTATTAGCCGAGTACCAGTCACGTCTAGGGGTAGTTTGGGATGTGACAATTATGCAATCTGCAGAGGAGTAGATTTAGAGAACCTCGAGTTGAAGTTGTGCGGACCGCAAGACTTTTATGCGTCTGCAGAAGCCAGTGTGCGGCCGCAATCACTATTATGTGGACCACATAAGAAGAGATTTAGAGAATATCAGTTGAAGATGTGCAGCCCGCACGATGTTTGTGCGGCCGCATTCACTTTTCTGCGGTCCACAGACTAAAGTCCAGATCCAAGCTCAAGCCATGTGTGCGACCACACTCAGAATTATGGGGCTGCACAACCTCCACATGGCATTTTGGTTAGATAATTTCGGTTTAGCATAAATATGACTTTTTGTCATTTTTAGGTCAAGTTTTGTTTTGGAAGAGCACCTGTTCTGTTTTCCTTTACTGCTTTTAGAAATTTTGTACTAGATTTGTCTCAAAACACTAGATTTTCATCCCATAATAAAATATTATGGATTCTATATTTATTTCTTCTTTAATTTCTGTATTTTTCATGAGTAGCTAAAATTTTAGCTAGGGTTGTGAGCCAACACTAGTTTGGGTATTTGATGTGTGTTTAATTTAGGGTTTGTTTGTGAATGGGTTAGTGATATTTAGCCTAGTTCTTGCTAGAACTCAAGAAATTAATGGTTGCAAATATTGATTCATGCCTAATTGACTTAGTCTCTACTTGAGAAAGAGGGACTAAGTATAGGAAAACTTGGCTAACATTGGGATGAACTCAAAAAATTGATAGCCCCAATTAAAGGGTTGAAACTAGAGACAGTAATACCCGACTTGAGCTAATATCACTTGTATTGTGAAAATACCCATTTGGACTTGAGAAAGCGAAATTGGGCAAAATCACTCAAACTACCGAGAGGTATAGAGTGAATGCCCAGGTGTGATTGCTATATTATGACCCCGACCAATCAAACTTGTCCTGGAGTTTACAACCTATTAGATATCCACCCAGATAGAAGTCACGACCCTATACCCTTTTATCAATTGAAAAATAACTCAAAAACCAAAAATATTGTCCCTTAGTTTTATACTTGCATATAATAGAATAAAGTTAAAGTAGAACATCAATCAACATTGTGGAAGTGTACTTTGAGCCAAAACATACATCGCGCTAAATATATACCTAATCCCTATTCTAACTCCATGTGGATTCGATCCCGACTTTAGTTGGATTTATTATTGCATCAACCACCTCACTACTTAATTGTGGTGTGGGTTTGTCCTAGATCAGGCTACGCGACAACCTCAATAAACCACCAATTCCTTTAAGTTTGAAAACATCATAAATAAATTTAAGAGTAAAATCCCACAATTTCTGATACAAAATACTGTCCTTATACAATACACTCCCAAAACCCGGTATCACTAAGTACATGAGCATCTAAATCACCATACAGTCTGACTGATTAAAACACCGTCTAAAAATACAAAACAATAATAACTGAACGAAAAGAGAGAGTCAAGGGTTTCTTACCCCAAAGCAGCTACCTCGATAGTGTCCAACAGATAAATCTCAAAAATCTATCAACCGCCGTATCCGGAAGCCCCTAAACCTGCACACGTGGTGCATGGTGTAGTGTGAGTACAACTAACTCAATAAGTATAAAAAATAAATAGGGCGAGGTAAAAGAAGCTTAATTTGTTGAAGTCACTATTTAAATCAGTACAACTCTATCCTTTTCGATTAACATAATATGAGATTTAAAGGTAGCCCCCAAGCCCTCGTGATACGTATACCCGTGTGTGCATGCGTACTGGTTCTCAACTGCCCTGCTCAACAGTATTATGGCATGTAGGGGGAAAGGAAACAAGTAAATCAGATAAATGATCAACAAAATAAGAGTTTTGCATACTGCAAAGACAACTCAAGTGTTTCACGGTCAACTCACGTGCTAAAACTAGAATTTGCACATATCTCGCGTGCGACACGAACAATTCACATGTTAATAATAACAATATATGAATCTGCACGGACAACTCACATGTTGCATGGACAATCCATATGCCAATAATATCAATATGTGGATCCGCGCAGACAACTCACGTGTCAATAACATAATCCGCCCAGCAAAGTCGTAGAGCCCAGTCCAAAATATCGTACAGAATCAATACAACCGATGTACATGTATATAATGAATGAAGTGAGATTTTCCTACCCCTGGACTGGTGTAAATGACATGCTAAAGTGTAGGCATGTGCAAAGTGTGCTATTATAGCTAAAATCGGAAGTTTCATCAATGAAAAGCATTTATCAAGTTCGTTAAGGATTTAAACCTCTCAGTAGACACATCATGGCTTAATTAGATCACATAGTTTATTACCACATGTTAGATATCGAAGCTTGAAGCTTAACAGTCATTTATGGGCTTATAAAAGCTCTAGTACAACCCAAACATGAATACACAACCCTGGTGCCCGCACATGGGAACATCCAAACACATGTGCGCACCCAAAAATCACATGGCTATCACAACAATTCAGCCAACTTGTGTCTCAGCCGACTCTAAATACGATACTTACCTCAAGCAACTCGAATCACTATGCTAGCAAATCTTTGCCTCGTGAAGTGGCCTCCGAACGCCTCGAATCTAGTCACCATTAATTTGATATAGTCAATACGAACTATAGGAATCAATTCCAAATAAAATTACTAAATTTCCCAATTAAATCCAAAAATCAACCAAAAAATCAACATTGGGGCCCACGTCTCGGAACCTGACAAACGTTACAAAATATAAACGCCCATTCAACCATGAGTCCAACCATACCAAATTTACCATATTCCGAAATTAACCCATCACTCAAATCACCAATTCTTATTTTCAAATTCTTAAGCCTAAATCCTCGAATTACACCTCAAAATCACATATCTAGTCGGAATATTCGATGATAATTCAATATTATTTACTGAAAATGGTCACGAGTGACTTACCTCAAGAATTCCCGTGAAATTCCTCTGAATAAAATCCCCCCCAACCGAGTGTTTGAACTTCAAAATGACAAAGATGTCAGAACCCCTCTGTTTTGTACTCTGCCCAAGGCTTTCGCATCTACGGTACAATTGGTCGCATCTGCGGTCTCGTAGATTCAAGACTTTACTTCTCTTCTGCGGACAAAAGGTTCGCTTATGCAGACTCGTTCTGCGGCAACACAGTCGCTTCTGCAAAGCATACATCCCCTCTCGCTTTTCGCTTAAGCAATCGACTCGTCGCAGGTGCCAGTCTACTTCTGCGGTCCTCCGTGTGCACCTGCGGCCACTGCCCTTTCCAAGCCTTATCCGCTTCTGTGCTTCCAAGCTCGTTCTACAGCTCACACCTGTGAGCAAATTTGCATAAGTGCGATTGCAGCACAAGGCAAATTTTCCATAAATTCTTCAAGTCCGAATTTTGATCCATTAACGATCCGGAATCCACCCGAGGCTCCCGGGACCTCAACCAAATATACCAACAAGTCCTAGAACATCATACGAACGATGCCACAAATTGCATTAATCAATGCTAAAAAGACGAACCGCACCCTATTCAAGCCTAATGAAACCTAACGAATTCAAACTTTTTATTTCGGGTTTCTTACACATAAGCCAACATCTTGCCAACTATTTCAAATTAAGCTTTAAATCTTGGAACTAAGTGTCCCAATTCTTTACGAAACCTCCCCGACAATTCACATAATCATAATTGAACATAAGATATTCATTACATGAGAAAACGAGTTGTAATACTCAAAACGACCGTCCGGATCATTACACCTGACGCGTGCGCGAAGGGCACCGCCCAATTTGCTTACGCGATCTCGAATTACTCCATGCATTCGCGCTATAACGACCCGGTCTGTCGTTACGTAGAACCTACATTATAATCACTTTTATTGACTTATCTTAGGTTTGTTATTATATGATTGATGTGTTAGAGTTAATAGGCTTGAAATCAGAATGGTTAAAATGAGAATTCAGTCACTTAGCCCTTAAGAATAGCCTTAGAATGGGAAAAGTCAACAAAGAGTTGACTTATTGACATACGACCTCGAAATGCGAATTTTATGGTACGAATAGCTTCGTTAGGTGATTTGGGATTTAGGAGTGTGTTCAGAATAATTTTGTGATGTCCGGTGTAGAATTAGGGTTGAATTGTCGAAAGTTAGTTTTTGGCGATTTTCGGTCGGTAGTGGAAAATAGTCTATCGGGGTCGGAATGGAATTCCGACAGTTGGAGTAAGTCTATAATGTCATTCTGGAATTGTCTGTAAAATTTCAGGTCAATCGGAGTTGATTTGGATAGTTTCGACATCATTAGTGGATTTTAGAAATATCAAAGTTCTTAGGCTTGAAACTGATCTGAATTTTGTGTTTTGATGTTAGTTTTGGTGTTTTGAGAGTGAAAATAAGTTTTAATGATCATATGTGATGTGTTAGTATAATTGGTTGGGGTCCCGAGGGGCTCGGGATCACTTTCAGATGGTTAACAGAATTTAACTTGGACATTTCAAGATGTTTCGACGTCGTTTCTTCAAGAATAAGTGGTACCACGCTAATAAATGAGCTCCAAATTCAGTTTCAATGTAAGCATTAGATCTGTATCGAAATTTCGGAGCCATAGCAAAAAGAATCGTCGAATTTGGACATCGTATGAGAGAGTTATGCGCATTTTCGTGACAGGGAAAAATAATTTTCCATCGCCAGCAACCAGGGGAGCGCTGGGCGCTAGCCAGGGCGCCGGGAAATATTTTAGCTACTGTAATCAGCCCCATGGGCAACGCCCGGCGCCACCTGTGGCGCCCGAAACGTAAAAATCTATAAAAACGAGGGTTTTTGGCTATTTTTAACAAAAATAGAGTTGGGGGAGCTCGGTTTGGACGATTTTCTGAGGGGTTTTCACGAATTTGAACGAGGTAATTTTTCTTTATCTTAAATCCTTTATTGATCATGATTCCCCACTCAATTATATCACGAATCCATGAATTTATTGAAGAAAAATCGGATTTATTTTATCAAACTTTCCAAATACATAAATTTAAGATTTGGAAGCCAATCCGATGTCGGAATTCGATAATTTTTGTATGATTTAACTCGTATCGGAACTGATGTTCGAATTTTGTGAGTTTCGTCAGATTTTGAGGCGTGGGCCCGGGGGTCGGGTTTTGACCGAATTCGGATTTTGAGTTAAAAATCGATATTTTTCGATTGGAATTCATTCCTTAAGCATACATTGGTGATAAAAATCTGAACTTGGTAGATTTGGAGCATCCGGAAGTTGATTCGAAAGACAAACGCATTGGGGAGTAGTTTTCGGGCTAGTTTTGAGGTAAGTAATATCTTTAAATCCTGTTCTGAGGGTATGAAACCCCGGATTATGCACCCTTTCACGGGTTTTGAAATGAAAAGGTGGAAACTTTGGAACATCTTTCCTATTTAAGCGACTATTGAGTTGCGAAACCGATATTTAAGCGTTTGGTCAAATAGTATTTATATATTATGATATGTTTTGGGTTGTAAGCCATATTTAGGGCCTAGTGCCGATCTGTTTACCCCTTGGGGGCTGTGTTACTACATTTTTCCTCACTGATTTGTTAGGACTTTCAATCAGTCTTTTCCTGATAAATTGTTTTGACAGTGAGAGTATTTTGATACTGTTTATTGAAAAATGAAACACTGATTTTGGGTCGAGAACCCGGTATATTTATGGCCTGATTGGCAAATTGAAGTGTCTGACTGAGTGAGGCTGCGGGCCTATATTGTGATGATGCTATGATATGAGTGAGGTTGCGGGTCTATGTTGTGAGTGATTTATGCCGTGATGCGGCTTGTTATATAGCGCTTGGGCTGTAGGTTCCCCTCCGGAGTCTGTATGCACCCCTAGTGAGCGCCGGTAATGATTATTGCTTGATGGGCTGATACCGATTGCGATGATGCCTGATGGGATGTAACAGAGTGAATGCGAGAATGCCTGATGGGCTAGTGCTGAGTGATTGTGAGGATGCCTGATGGGCTAATGCTGAGTGATTTGATACTATGGTTGCATGCTTATTATTATATTGTGAACTGTTAAAATTGAACAAAAGCGTAGTAATGTGACGGTCGGCTAGCCTAGTTCCATGATAGGTGCCATCACGGCTGGTTAGGATTTTGGGTCGTGACAAGTTGGTATCAGAGCACTAGGTTACATAGGACTCAACGGTCATGAGCAGGTTCAGTAGAATCTTGCGGATCGGTACAAAGTCGTCTTATCTTCGAGAGGCTGCAGAACTCTTTAGAAACATCCATATATTTTGAAATCTTTCGTGCCAATCTGTTGATTCTAGGAATCTAAACTTTTGTTGTTTCATTCTCTCACAGATGGTGAGAACACACAATACCAAACAGGGTAACCAGGCACCAGCCTGACCCGCAAGGGGTCGAGGCCGTGGTAGAGTTAGGGGACCAGCTCAGGCAGCAGTAGGAGTATTGGCACAGGATCCCCCTATTATTTAGGACCACGTTCCCGCCGATGTTGCTCCAGCGGAACAGGCTCAGGCACCTGTTGTGCCCATTGTTATTTCGGGTCTCCAGGAGACCCTGGCTCAGATATTGGCGGTATGTTCTAATTTAGCTCAGGAAGTGGCCATGACCACTACTGCCAATGTAGCTCAGGTCGGGAGAGGCTATCAGAATCCAGCTGCCCGGGCACCTGAGCCAGTTGTTCAGGGTATTCAGGCACCGGGAGCAGTCCCAGATCAGCCAGCTGCTCCGGTTCAGGATTATGTGGTCCCGGTTATGTCTGAGGACGAGCAGTGTAGGTTGGACAGATTCAGCAGACTTCAGCCCCTGATCTTCAACGGTACAGAGGCCTGCAGGCAGGATCGAGAGGAGAGAGAGGCTAAGAGGCCTCGGGGATCAGGTAATTTCAGTGGTGCTCCTCCCAGAGGGTAATTTCATCCTAACAGAGGTCGTCCATTTAGACCTCCACAACCAGCTTGTCTAGCTTTCAGTGGTGTATCGTCGGGGCAGGGTCCTCGTAATTCTCATAAGTGACGTTCATCTTTTAGTGCACTTCCAGCTCAGAGCTCCGCCCGAGCATCATCTTATCAGGGTTCTTCCATGTGTGGCCCGTCTGGTGGTCATCAAGGTGGCAGAGGTTCTTGTTCGTTTTCATCTCCAGCTTCAGGTGGTTGTTATGAGTGTGGAGTTCAGGCATGAGTGGAGGTTTTTCCCTCGTCGTCCTAGTAGTTCATCACAACAAAGGGTTCAGCCATCGGCTTCAGCCCCAGTCACTTCACCATCTACCCAGGCAGCTAGGGGTGGTGGTCAGGCAGCTAGAGTTCCTCCTAGAGGCAGAGGTCGAGGAGGTAGAGGCCAGACATGTATTTATTCATTTCCGGATAGGCCTGATGCTATGGCCTCAGATGCGGTGATCACAGGTACTATTTCGGTTTGTCATACTGATGCTTTGGCTTTATTTGACCCTGGTTCCACGTACTCTTATCTCATCCTATTTTTCTCACTTTTTGAATATTCCCCGTGAGTCCCTAGTTAAATATGTTCATGTTTCGACTCCGGTGGGTGATACTATTGTTGTGGACTGTGTGTATCGGTCGTGTCTTATATCTATTGGGGGTCAGGAGACCCGAGTGGACTTGATGTTACTGAGTATGGTCGATTTTGATGTAATTCTGGGTATGGATTGGTTATCCCCATGTTATGCTATTCTTGATTGTCACCCTAAGACCGTGACCCTAGCTATGCCCGGTGTTCCGAGAGTTGAGTGGAAAGGGTCTATAGAGCATGTGCCTAGCAGGGTGATTTCTTATTTAAAGGCTCAGCGTATGGTTGAGAAATGGTGTGAGTCCTATCTTGCTTTGGTGAGGGATGTCAGTAGTGAGACTCCATCTGTTGATTCTGTTCCTGTAGTCCGTGATTTTCCGGACGTATTTCCCGTAGACCTGCTAGGCATGCCTCCCGATGGGGATATTTAATTTGGTATTGACTTGATGCCCGACACTCATCCTATTTCTATTCCACCTTACCGTATGGCACCATCAGGAACTCTTAGATAAGGCTTTTATTCAGCCTAGTGTGTCGCCTTGGGGTGCACCGATTTTGGTTTGTAAAAAATAAGGATGGCTCCATGCGTATGTGCATTGATTATAGACACTTTAATAAGATTACAGTGAAAAACCAGTATCCTCTACCTCGCATTGATGACTTATTTGATCAGCTCCAGGGAGCTAAGGCGTTCTCCATGATCGACTTAAAGTCTGGGTATCATCAGTTGAATGTTCGGGATTCTGACATTCCGAAGACTGCTTTATGAGTTTATTGTGAGGTCATTATGAGTTTCTGGTTATGTATTTCGGGCTGACCAATGCCCCAGCCACGTTCATGCAATTGATGAACAACGTGTTTCAGCCTTATCTTGATTCATTTTTCATTAGGTTCATTGATGACATCCTGATTTATTCTCGTAGCCAGGAAGAGCATTCTCAACACTTGAGGGTTGTATTATAGAGATTGAGGAAGGAGAAGCTTTATGCAAAGTTCTCCAAGTGTGAGTTTTGGCTTGGTTCAGTGGCTTTCTTGGGGCACGTGGTGTCTAGTGAGGGTATTCAGGTTGACCCGAAGAAGATCGAGGCGGTATAGAGTTGGCCTAGACTGTCCTCAGCTACAGAGATCCGGAGTTTCCTTGGTTTAGAGGGATATTATCGTTGTTTTGTGGAGGAATTCTCTTCTGTTGCTTCACCATTGAATAGATTGACGTAGAAGGGTGTTCTATTCAGATGTTCTGACGAGTGTGAGGAGAGCTTCCAGAAACTCAAGTCCGCATTGACCACATCTCTAGTGTTTGTCCTACCTATGGGATCGGGTTCTTTTACGGTTATTGTGATGCTTCTAGAGTTGTCTTGGGACGGTAGAGTGATTGCCTACGCATCTAGACAGTTGAAGGTACACGAGAAGAATTACCTAGTGCACGACCTTGATTTAGCTGTCATTGTTCATGCCTTAATGATTTGGTGGCATTATTTGTCTTGAGTTCAGTGCGAGAGTTTCATTGATCAACGTAGCTTGCAATATATGCTAAGGCAAAAGGACTTGAACTTGCGACAGAGGAGGTGGTTGGAGCTTTTCAAGGACTATGACTTGACTATTTTGTATCACCCGGGGAAGGCCAATGTAGTGGCCGATGCCCTGAGTGGCAGAGCCGAGAGTTTGGGGAGTCTAACTTATCTTACAACAGCAGAGCGGCGTTAGCACCGGATGTTCAGGCTTTAGCGGGTCAGTTGGTGAGATTGGATTTGTCAAATCCTCCACGGTTAATAGCTAGCATGGCTTCCCCGTCTTCTTTATTTGAGCGGATTAAGGCACACCAGTATTATGACAAGCACTTGTTAGTTCTCCAGGACAGGGTCCGTAGAGGTGATGCAAAAGATGTGACTATTGGTGATGACGGAGTTACGAGGATCCAAGGCCGTATTTGCGTGCCCAAGCTGGATGGTATTTGAGAGTTGTTATTAGCAGAGGCTCACAGTTCGCGGTATTCTATTCATCCGGGTGCCGCGAAGATGTACCAGGATCTGAGACAATAGTATTTGTGGAGGAGGATGAAGAGAGATATTGTTGAGTATGTAGCACGTGTCTCAACTGCCAGCAGGTCAAGTATGAGCACTAGAGACCATATTAGAATGGGTGTTCAAATTTTTGTATGGTTGAACTCGTATCAGAACGGGTGTTCAAATTTTGTGGGTTTCGTCGAATTTCGAGACGTGGGCCCAGGGGCTGGGTTTTGACCGAATTCGGATTTTGAGTTAAAAATTGATATTTTTTTATTGGAATTCATTCTTTAAGCATACATTGATGATAAAAATCTGAACTTGGTAGATTTGGAGAATCCGGAAGTTGATCCGAAAGGCAAACACATTGCGGAGTAGTTTGCGGGCTAATTTTGAGGTAAGTAATGTCTTTAAATCCTGTCCTGAGGGCCATCCTTCTCTTATACTACTTCTGTTAGCTTCCATAGGGAAAAAATGAGATGGGTGTGGCCAATTGTACATACCTTTGTTACAATTGAAGGTAATTCAGAATTCTTATATTTCTCTACTTGGATTGTAAATATTGTTAATCTTCATTAGTTGGGTAGCTCGTACTCTTTTTCATCTTGCTCTTTTACTTGCTAAAACTTGTGTCTCTACCTTCCGATTCTCTTATTCCTTTTTACTGTAAGGGTGGATAGACATCCTTGCTTTAGGGGTCCTTATCAAGAAGCTTTACATGTCTTAGTATACATGTTCTGCTGGAGACCTTACACTTATCCATCATAAACATCATACAAAATCGAGTTCCTCTAACTCAACTCTTTCAAAAATATATGTAATCCCTTACCAACCGTCTTTCTGGATGTAGGCATAATCGTATTATGAATATGATAGAGTATAGGAAATTGAGTTCTTACACTAAGCTCTACCACATGATCTAGAGTAATAAGAAAGAGTGACAGTCTTAAATTCCCTATAGCCTCCTGCTTATAAGTATGGTGCAGAGCACACCCATAAACAAGACTCTACTAGACACGGCTTGTAGACTCCCTAGGACAAAAACTCTCTGATACCACTTTTCTCATGACCCAAACCGACGGACCGCGATGGGCACCCGGTACCTTACTCAACTGAATACCAACATAACGTATCCTTTCATATCATACTATCATAGATAACTGAGTCGTAAAGGTTTCCGTGAGATAAATAGAATACAACATGTATACAACCTTATACATAAGACATACGTGCCTATAAAAACAAAATAACCACTGGTACACTAAACATAGGCCGACAAGGCCATACAATCTTTTACATACACGACGTCTGTCTACAAGACTCTTAGAATACATAATTGTCATAAAGGTCGGGACAGTGATCCACCATACCAAACAAGCAACTCTGGAGCAAATGTAGTGCACCAACACCTTCCGCTAAGCTAATAGCCTACTTGGAGGAATCTTGACCTGTCTATCGGGACCTGCGGGCATAAAACACAGTGTCCCCATGCAAAAGGGATGTCAGTACAAATAATGTACCGAGTATGTAAGGGTTGAAAATCAGTATATAATAGACATGAGGGAAACATGGAGCAAAAAAGTCGACATGTAAGTCTGAATAGCTCTATGAATTATTTAATGCTTATAATGTCATCCATATGCGTATAAGCTTCATGCCACACATAAGTATATTCATTCATAACATCATCAAGCCTCTTGGGCATCCAATTATATCATCTCGGCCACAGTGGTCAAATCATCAATGTATACCAGCTGATCAGTTGGTGATGCGTATATAACGTCGTAACGTTTTCCTATATACCATATACATATATATGCGTACATAACGTCATCTGGTCATGGGTCAATGTAAATGAATGTAATGCATGAGAAGTATTTCAATAAAATCTTTCGGAGTGTCATAAGACCATTAAGCATTTGATTAATATCATGAAATATACTTTATCAACTTACCTATTTTCTTAGACGCGTGAACAGATGATAAAATAATATGTCACATGGGGAATCAAGAACATAAGCATCTCTAGTATTTCTATGAATAGAGTCATTTATGAAACTTGTGCACTTCCTCGTTTTGTTTATGTTGTATCGATCATTCCAAAAAGAAAGAAGGGATAGCCTTAACATACCTGAACCGATTCTCTTGACAATTCCTCTAACACACTTACTTTACGAAAACACATGATGGTGGATGAAGTAGGGGAAAATCTGTATGATATTCTTTGAGAAAGATTGCACCGTAGTCCCTTAGAATCGTAAAATCCCGCTGCTATAACATTACGTAGTCTCGTATGATTTTTGTAGCAAAACCATGTTGCTAATCATTTAATCTCTTAGAAATGAGTTGATGAAGCATTCTTTGAACTTTTATAGAGATTCCATAATGAATTGGAGAGGTCTCCTTTAATATTTGGGTGTGGGCCCCACTTGAACAATGACTAAGCCACAAAATCTTCTAATTGTGACACAAAGTTATCATGGTCATGTGTTACCTTGTATGGCACTAGTCCATAAATACGGGGTATTATAGCTCGTATCGTATTTTATCGTAAAATATCAAACATCGACGAAATTCATTTTTTTCGATTTGCTTTACCCTCTCACCTTCTCGAACTTGTTTGAAATAACATAATACTTAAAATCTCCAAATAATCTTATCCTTGAACTGATGTCAATTATCTTACGGCAAATTCAACGTACAATACTACAGGGTGTAACATCGTCATTATATAATACTGTAGGGTGTAACATCTACGTCAACCAAACTTATCAAATTCTTAAACCTTCAAACGTCAACCTTCTACAATAAGCGTTGAAGTGCTTCCGGACCACCCGATACTCAGCCCAATCATACACCCAAGTACGAAATCTTTATACGAATCTATTGGAATCTTCAAATTCCGGTTTCGAGGTCGTTTTCTTAAAAGTTAAACCTTAGTAAATTCTTCCAACTTAAATCTTCTGAAATTAGAATTTTCCATCTGAATCAGCTCTGAGCTTTCCAAAATTCGATTCCGACCACACGTACTTCATAGAAGTGAAGCTACTCAAGGCCTCAATCCGTTGAACAACGCGCTAGAGCTCAAAACGATCGCTTAGTTCATTACACTGGTCTTCGGCTGAATCGTCATCCACCCATCAAATCTTATTTTCTATTTTTCTTTTAGGGCAAAACTAAGTAGTTAATAGACATCAGTTTGTGCCACTTCTGCTGATGTTGCCACCAAAAGCTCCAATGACATATATTAGATCCAAACCCAAGAAGAAACTTTCTTTCTTTTATTTGTTGATTAAAAAGAACCAACTTTTGAGAAATCCCAACAGGTTACTTGATCAGGTTTTCCACGTCCTCTCCTCCTTAGCCGACCAACTAGTACCCTTCATTTTTCTTTCTCTTTTGCTTGCTTAATTTACATATCAAAAATCGGCATTTATACATAATTTCGCATATGTATATTCTATGTTATATATTTAGATACAAGCAGGCTGTAATACTAATTGATGGAAACCATGTATAAACAGTGGAAGAAAATAGCCAGGATCACTTGCATGTAATATAGACAACACATAATCATAGATTTTAATCAAACATAAAATCGATACTTATCTCTTGAAGCGTGATCACCATCACAAAATAACCTTCAAATAAGAGCGAAACCATCCACGAGATCATTCTCCAATTCCACAGTCTTCTATTGTGTGACCCAAATAATATCTGGAATTGGAAAAACTCGTGTGGTCAAGTTTCTCCTAGGAAAACCATATATTAAAAATCATAGCCTCCTTATAAACTAAGACCCCATTATATAGCCACATGATTTAAGGTTTAAAACATTTTCCTAAACCTATTAGGTCTTCCTTTTCCACAAAGAAATAGATTCCATTTAATTACTAACTATTCAGGCACAACAAGGACCGCAATATATAATTAGTGAGACTTCCTATTATGGACTTAATTCGAAATATTTGGATCAATACTACCATAATAAATTACGAATTATACCACTAGAAATTTGTAACTGCACTCTCAGTTCAATTTCAAAATTCTTCCATTAAACCTTATTTAACTCCATATGTTAAGATGCAAATACTAATCAAACAAATTAAATTACTAACAATTTAATTCATTGATTATTTCCTTAGGACTTTCGCTTAAGTTATTTCATGTGACGGATAGAAAATCCACCTACAGGGTTTACATATGAAAACTTATAATCTTTCAAAAAGGTGTATCATCAATCTCTAGAGCAAGATGTGAGTTCCATCAACTAACTATTACTTTACCAATGTATATTATCATTGTCCAATTTACCAAGCATATTGACCCACAAAAGAATCTCATCTTTAATCAATCAAAACAATAAATAATATACACAACGAATAATAATTATATCAAGATTAAGAGTATATGTACATTTAATAGCTAGATAAGTAACTTTTTTGTCATGTAAGGCCCCATAAAATTTCACCTAAAACCTAGGTTTCGTGGTGCCAAGGTAAATGTATGTGCTGAACAGCGCGTTGGGGAGTTGAAGAAGATTTTTGGTGGAGTAAGGTGTTTCAACGACTATTATGCGATTGCAGAACTGATATACGGACTGCAGATCCGCTGCAAAGTGAAGCAGGGAATTGGGTTATTTGGGATGATATTGTGTGGTCAATTATGCGGCCGCATAATCGTTTCGTGGGCCACATATTCGTCGCCAAAACCAACAAGAGAAGCTTCGGAAGGAGGTTCTGCGGTCCATTATGTGACAGCAGAACTGGTCTAGAAACTACAGAACTGGTCAGCGGACCGCAGAACTGGTCTACGAACTGTAGACCTACCACAAACGCAACCCGAACAACACAGTTTTGGGACACTTTTCTATGGTCCCCTTTGCGGGTCACAATACCTGTTTTGCGGTCCGGTCTCTGACCACAGACATGGCTTCATAGAGTTTTTGTTTCGAAAACTTCACCTGGTCCCATTTTTATAAAAAAGCTTAGGATCTATTTTGGCTGGTCCTAACTAGTATTTTAGAGAGAAGAACGTGGTCTGGAGTGAGGAGGGGATCCCTAAGCTATGTTTTTAATCATCTTGGCTCAAGTATTGAAGAATTCACAAGAAAGAGTCACAAGGTCTTCATCCCTGAGGTAAGATTCTGCACCCTAACCTTCAATTTCGAGATTTAACTAAAAATAGGTAATAAGGCAAGCAATTCTTAGGTATGATAGTGTATCTATGCAGGCATGTACAATCATGAGTGTGGGAAGGTAGTTGAGACCAAATGGGTAGATCTTGGGTTGTGGGGTAAGGGAAATCCACCATAGGAGAAACTAGAAAACATAATGCCCACCTAGTGATTGATAAAATGCTCAAATGGGCTGGAACCATGGACTCGTTAATAATTTATGTTCAATTTTGCTATATTTCAAAATATATCGAAGTGGCCAAAATATGAGGAACATTGTAGTAATTTAAGGAAGCTCAAGACGAGGTATGTTGGCTAAACTTCTCTCTTAGAATTAAATCCCACGATGTTCGTATAAGTTCTGATTTGTTCATTATAAACTTATTATTCCGAATGAGCTTGGTGTCGAAGGTATATATATGTCCAGAATGTGTTTTGAATGTTCTTATGATACTATGTTATTTTTCGGGGGCATGTTCAAAGCGTGAGTCATGTATTAAAATTTTGTGACTTCAAGTTAAGTTCAAAAGAAAGCTGTTATGCCAAATTGTGTAAGAAATCTCCATGTGCTTATCAACCTTATTTTCTCTCATGTATATTTAAAAGCCTAAATTTGAAAAGCGTTGTTGTTATTCATGATTATATTTGAAAGTGAAAGAAGAGGGCTTGATATATGATGTGTGGCTAACGTGCCAAGAATGATATTGTGTTATTACCATTGGTGTCGATGAAAGGAATAATATGTAAAAGATTAAGAAATTAGTGGTAAATCCATTTAAAATAATAAATGCTTGGGAGTATCGCTTAGTCACCGAGGAAAGGTAAGTCAAAATAACTGAACCCCAAAACTACACGTGCTAGTGTAGGAATGCCTGAGGGGTAAATCCCCGTGTTAATGTGATGAGGTTGTTTCCCCTTATATAGGATGAGATTCTTGTACTGAGATGTTTCCTGTGATACCATTCTAGGCTCATTAGCCTTAAAAAGATAAATTTTATTCACCTCGATTTACACGTGCAGCCCGGGCGTGAAATCAGAAAGCTTTTATGTGAAAAATATGAGCAATAATAATTTTGGAATTTAAAATTTAGTTTTAGTTGACTTTGGTCAATATTTTTAGCAAACGGACACGGATCCGTGTTTTGGCAGGTACCGGGAGATCCGCAGTAAAATATGGGACTTGGACGTATGCCCGGAATTATATTCCGAGGTCTCTAGCCTTAGAAATTAATTTTTGAAGAAAATTATTTTGTTGGATTTTTAATGAAATAAAGAAATGAATTAATGTTTGAAAATTGTTGGTATAGGGCTGTATTTAGGTTTTAAAGTCCAGTACAGGTTGGTTATGATATTTAAGTACTATCTGCGAAATTTGGTGAGAATCAGGGTAGATTTGAGGTGATTCGGACGTCCGGTTGAGAAATAGTGAAATTTAAGTGTTCTTGAGAAAAATCATGAGTTTGATGTCAAATTCATAGTTTCTGGTGTTAATTCTTGTGATTTTCTCGCACGAGCAAGTTTGTATAAATTTTTAGACTTGCGTGCATGTTTGGTTTGGAACCCAGAGGGCTCGATTGAGTTTCGGATAGGCCACAGAGTGTTTTGATACTTAGAAAAATACCTAGACTTGAAAAACTGCAGAATTGCATGTCTTTGAACCTTGAAGTGCGGCCGCTTTGAGAATTTTGTGACACCGGACCAGGTTCTGCCGCAGCGTGTGGATTTGCACTGACAGCAGTTGTGGAGGCCACACTTCTGCCGCTGCGCCCACTAGTACGCTGACAACGGTGGACAAGGCGACCGGAGGCATACATATAAATACAGGTCAGTTGGTAAGATTGGATTTGTCAGAGCCCCCGCGGGTATTAGCTTGTGTAGCTTCCAGGTCTCCTTTTAATGATCAGATTAGAGACCGCCAGTATGAAGAAAAACCTAAGTGCTGGGTAGTGTATTCAAAAAGCCCCATCCGCGACCCTTGACCACTTTTTCACCATTTTTGAACGGGATTGAAGCTATTGAGGGAGATTTTTGAGAGAATAAAAAGGGAATCACTTGAAGGTAACATTCGTGACTTCATAACTCGATAATATATTGATTTCTAAGCAATTTCACCTTAAATTAAACCCAAATTAGGAGATTTAGGGCATGAGAATTTGGAGACTTTAAATGGGAATTTGAGGGGTCATTTGGAGTCCGATTTTGGTGTTCTTGGTATGTATGGTGTCACGACCCAAATCCTATTTCAGGTCATGATGGCACCTAACAGCGAGGTTAGGCAATCCATCATAAGTTTCATTAAGTGTTACCATCCCCAGTTACTTAATATTTCATCATTTAACCAATTTTAACCAGATATGAACATAATGATAGCATGTGATATGAAATAAAACCATAAGTATGTGAACGAAATGATAGGCATGTCCGTGTAATATATACAACCCAAAACCCAAAATATACACTACGTGTGTGCCAGAAACTAGTGTCATGAGTGTCACAGGCAACTATCGGAATACATAAGTGTCACGCCCAAAAACCGAGGGACGCGAGCAGCGCTCGACCGGGTAGCCCCAGTCAAGCGGACCTGGGTGCATTTCCAATCCCACGTGTTACCCCATAATCTTCCTTACTCAATTACTTAACTAAAACCAATTACACAATAATGACACTCTTATAACTTTAAATTTAGTTCCACCTTTTAACAATTTCTACACGATACAACTACTTACAAAATGTACATAATACACAAGTTAATTCGTGTGGTTCCCAAGTTGTGCTGCCCAAAATACATAAGTACATACCCAGATTTCTTTCTATGGAGCCTCTAAGGATACAAAGGAGGTTTACAATACTTACCGGCAACAAGGCTCCGACTATACCTTACACAAATGGAAAAATAAAGCTACGGAAGAAATAGTGGTGTGAACCACATAGGGCCTCGAGATGAAAGGGGCTGAACTAAAGAGCTGATGGGATGAAGAGGAGGCGCTACGGTTGGCGGACTGGAGTACCTGCTTAGAACCACCAACAATCGTAACAAGAATGTAGCGCCCCCGGCAACAGGGACGTCATTACATTTGAATTGTACTAGTATGTATTAACAAAGTTCACTCATATGTAAACTCAAGCAATGCACCAAAAAGGAATAAACAAAGAGTCACAAAATCACTGCACATCGATATTAAAAGGAAACAATGAAAGTTCCACAATCAAAGTCACAATCACCACTCCACCCTTATCTCTTCTTACATGCCACCCTTATATCATCTGTTGCGGCGCGCAACCCGATCCCACCGGATAATCACAATTCACCCTTATCATTTCTTACATGCCACCCTTATATCACCTGTTGCGGCGCGCAACCCGATCCCACCGGACAATCACAATCCACCCTTATCACTTCTTACATACCACCCTTATATAACCTATTGCGGCGCGCAACCCGATCCTACCGGACAATCACAATCCACCCTTATCACTTCTTACATGCCACCCTTATATCACCTGTTGTGGCGCGCAACCCGATCCCACCGGACAATCAAAACTTATAACACTAATGACAGAACACAATCAAATGACAAATAGTTTCAGCCACACAAGTATAGTTCCGATATCACCAACAATTTTTATAGGAATCAAGGTGCAGCAATCTCTACTAAACAACAATGCATATACAAGGCTACCACAATCATTTAATCCAAGTGTGTCACACCACCATCTTTCTTCATTTTGTGTTACACAGCCTTACATACATGTATTTGCACCTTTTGGTTTCATTAACATACTCTCATATTTCAAGCAACACAATAGCATGGTGATCAACCAAAAACAAGTTTGAAGTACACCTTACGTCATAACACAATTCGGACCACAATTTGCATATATACTCACGCCAAACACACATACTATATGCCCGGACACCACAACACGATTTTACAAAGATTAAAGCCAGCCATACATACCTGGAATCCGGAACCCTTCTAATTACTTATCCTAACTTGCCAACCCGTCCAGAAATGTCAACTAATTTACAAATTAATACATTGAACTTAGAATTTGAAGTCATGCATAATGTTCGAACTCTCTTAGACATTACGCCGAACACTAGGTGATCCCTCTTGTGAAGGAATACTCCAATTCATGTTTCATTTTACTAGGTTGAAATGTTTAATCTAAATGCATACACAATTCAAGTCCTTATTCTTAATTATCCACCCAAAAGCTTTGTTACTAATTAAATCTGTGGAAGTGGAGAAAAGGGGTAAGGGCTTTCCCGATTGAGTGAAGAAGACAACACACA
Organism: Nicotiana knightiana; assembly: GCA_005239525.1. Taxonomy (NCBI): domain Eukaryota; kingdom Viridiplantae; phylum Streptophyta; class Magnoliopsida; order Solanales; family Solanaceae; genus Nicotiana; species Nicotiana knightiana. Next base: position 80,076 of record ML439990.1, read on the forward strand.
GTTCGACAATCTTCGGGCTCGGATGATTTTGAAATACCAATTTGGTGAACAATTCCTTTCTCCCACAAGACCATCTCTCCCTTTTCTCTAAAAGTTCAGAAATATGTTGGGAAATGAAGGGAATGGTGTTTTTATTAAAAAGGGGTCGGGTGCAAAATTTAGAAATTATAAGGGCTCGTGTCGATTCTGCGGTCAGGAATGCGACCGCACTCCTGACATGCGGTCGCAATACGCGACCGCAGATTGGCCTCCAAGTAAGCAAAAAATTCAAAACATTTTGCCCAGGTATGCGATCACTATGCGGTCCGCAGACACGTTATGTGATCGCATAGTGCATCGCACAACACCCCTTACCAAAATCAAGAACGTCAATGTGGCACGAATGCGGTCCGCAGATCAAACATGTGATCGCAAATTGGACCGCATAACTGCCCCTAAACTGGGCAGCATTGTTTCTGAGTATGCAGCCATTATACGGTCTGCATACTCGCTATGCGATCGCGTAGTGCGTCGCATAACTCCCAAATTTGCAAAATTTTATTTACCAACTCCCGGGGGTACTTTCAACCATATTAGGTATGTTTTTAGAAACTTTCACAGTAGAAACAATACGGGGAAACTATTCTACACTATTTAACCAAGGAAATTTACGGGTCCTTACATCCTCCCCCCTTAAAATCATTCGTCCTCGAATGAGGATTTCGGAAAATCAATTGGTTTGAAAACATGCTATGAAATTTCCAGATTTTCACAAACTCCGATTATTTCAGAAAAATTTTGCCAGAGTTTCCTTTTACCTAGGTTTATCCACCTGCCTGAGAACACCTCAAACATATTTCCAAGCACTATTACATCATTTTACCACATCAAGTACTCACTTCTATATTGATATTTCAACAAATTACAACTTACAACATTCAACCATCTTACCAATTCATTTCCCTATAACCCACCATTGCAATAGTTTCAACAGTTGTCACCCCTATTTGCACACAATTTTGGGCCAGTTCATTGATCCCCGTACAGTTCAATCACAACAATGAATCAGAATCAATTCAACTAATGATTACAAATTTACACTACCATTAGTTTCTTAACACTTAAGTTTCAAAAAAAACCTTCATTTTCTTAAAAGAGGTTAAACACTACTCAAGTAAGGACAATATTATCACTTGTGGTACACATAGAAGAGTTACAACAACAAGGTGTTTTAAAGAAGGCAAACAAGTTTGGATCCCTCCCTATGCAACACTACTCATGACTTACAATTGCCTAGGAATTTGAAGTACACGCACGATTTGCCACTAGACTTATTCAAACAAGTGAGAATACTTTTCTCTCATTTCCTTTTCTGCTTCCCACGTAGCCTCTTCAACTCACTGACTTTGCCACAACACCTTGACTGAAGCAATTTCTTTACTCCTCAACTTACGGACTTGCCTATCAAGAATGGAAACTGGAACCTCTTCATATGATAGCTCTTCATTCACTTCAATGGTTTCGACTGGCACGATGGCGGACGGATCTCCAATTACTTTCTTCAACATGGATACGTGAAACACCGGATGTACTAATGACAATTCGGGAACCTATACGCCACTTTCCCTATCGTTTGAGTAATCTGATACGGCCCAATGTACCTTGGGCTCAATTCCCCTTTCTTCCCAAACCACATCACTCCCTTCATGGGAGACACCTTCAAGAATACCCAATCATCAACTTGGAATTCCAACTCTCTTCGGCGAACATCGACATATGATTTCTGGCGACTCTGAGTAGTTTTTTATCCGTCCCTGAATGACTTTAACCTTCTCCGTAGCTTGGTGCACAATATCTGGTCCTAACAACTCCGCTTCACCAACCTCGAACCATCCGATCGGAGATCTACACCTCGTCCCATATAATGCCTCAAACAGGTCCATTTGGATACCAGCATGGAAGCTGTTATTATAAGCAAACTCGATAAGCGGCAAATAATCATCGAAACTACCCTTGAAGTCTAACACACAAGCCCGTAGCATATCTTCAAGCGTTTGAATAGTCCGCTCTACCTAACCGTTAGTCTGCGGATGGAAAGCCGTGCTAAGATTTACCTGAGTACCCAAACCTTGCTGAAATTTCTGCCAAAAGTTAGCTGTGAACTAAGCTCCTCGATCTGAGATAATAAAAACTGGAGTGCCATGAAGCCTGATTATTTCCTTAATGTCAAATTGAGCATATTGTTCTTCTGTGTCGGTGGACTTAACTGGAAAAAAGTGAGCTGATTTTTTGAGTCGATCCACTATCACCCAAATAGAGTCGAACTTGCGCTGAGTGCGAGGTAGTCCCACTATGAAGTCCATATTAACTATATCCCATTTCCACGTCGGTATTTCCATAAGCTGAGTTAACCCACCGGGCCTCTGATGATTGGCCTTCACCTGTTGACAATTTGAACATTTGGACACAAAGTCTACGACATCCCTCTTCATACCGCCCCACCAATAGATTTCTCGAAGGTCATGATACTTTTTGTGGAACCTAGATGTACCGAGTACCTTGAATTGTGAGCTTCTGCCATTACTCTCTCCCGAAGATCATCCACGTTTGGAACACATAGCATGCCCTGACATAGCAATACACCATCATTGTTGCCGAGTGAAAATGCTGAAACCTTGCCCAAACCTTGCTAATGTTTGATCAGTAAACTACTTTTCCTTGACTTCTGCTACAAGTGACGATTCTACTCTATTATGGACCACCATGCTTCCTTCACCCGAGGTCGAAATACTAACCCCAAGAATGGCCAATTGATACGCTTCCCGAGCCAAAGGCCTCCTACCTACCTCCAAATACGCTAAGCTGCCCATGGATTTCCTGCTAAGAGCGTCTGCCACTACATTTGCTTTCCCCGAATGGTACAAAATGCTCATATCATAATCTTTAAGCAATTCTAGCCACCGCCGCTGCCTCAAATTTAATTCCTTCTACTTAAACAAATATTAAAGACTCTTGTGGTCTGAGAACACGTCCACATGAACCCCATAAAGATAATGCCGCAAGATTTTAATGCAAACACAACTGCCACAAGCTCCAAATCATGCGTCGGGTAGTTCTTCTCGTGATTCTTAAGCTGCCTTGAAGCATACGCTATAACCTTCCCATGTTGCATCAAAACACACACCAAGCCAACCCTTGAAGCATCACAATATACTACAAAACCCTCTGAACCTTCTGGCAACGACAACACTGGTGGTGAGGTCAATCTTCATTTCAATTCTTGGAAACTCTTCTCACAAGCGTCGGACCACTGGAATTTTACTGCCTTCTGCGTCGACTTAGTTAATGGGGAGGCGAGGGTAGAGAATCCCTCCCCGAATCTCTGTCGGGGTTGTGGGTCTAGGCAAATCTTTCACCGCTGCAATCTTCTGGGGATCCACCCGAATCCCCTCACTTGACACCACATGACCCAAAAAGGTAACGGACTCCAATAAAAATTTACATTTTGAAAACATAGTATATAACTGGTGTTGATGAAGAGTCTGCAACATTTACTTGAGATGAGTAGCATGGTCCTCTCGGCTCCGCGAGTAAATAAGAATATCATCAATAAAAACAATCACGAAGGAATCTAAGAACGACTTGAAGACCCGATTCATAAGATCCATGAAGGCTGCCGGGGCGTTGGTTAACCCGAAAGACATAACCAAGAATTCAAGTGGCCATAACGAGTTATGAAGGCGGTCTTAGGAATATCCTTCTCTCTGATTTTCACATGGTGATACCCGGACCGTAGATCAATTTTAGAAAATAATCTTGCACCCTGCAACTGGTTGAACAAATCATCTATCCGAGGCAAATGATATTTATTCTTTATGGTGACTTTGTTGATCTGTCGATAGTCAATGTACATCCGAAGAGACCCATCCTTCTTTCTGACAAAAAGAACCGGAGCACCTCACGACGATACACTCGGCCGAATAAACCCTTTTCTAGTAAATCCCTCAGCTGGTCCTTTAACTCTCTCAACTTTGTCGGCGCCATTCTGTACGGTAGAATAGATATTGGCTGAGTATCTTGCAATACATCAATCCCGAAATCGATCTCCCTATCTAGCGGAATCCCTGGAAGCTCGTCTGGAAATACTTCAAGAAACTCATTCACGACAGGCACAGACTCAGGGGCAGACACTTCTGAAGCAGTGTCCGTAACCCGGACAAAGTGATAGATACACCCCTTCTTAGTCATCTTTGAAGCCTTGAGGTAGGAAATAAACCTACCCTTTGGCACCACACCATTCCCTTTCCACTCAACAATTAGTTCAGTAGGAAACTCGAGTCTCATGACTCTCGTTCGATAGTCAAGTTTGGCAAAGCATGAATAAAGCCAGTCCATACCCACAATGACATCAAAATCAACCATCCCAATCTCAATAAGATCGGCCGTGGTAGCGCGACCACATACCTTGACAACAAAATACCTATAGACTCTCGCGACTGTAATAGAATCACCAACCGGAGTCGATACAGAGAATGACTCATGAAGCTATTCGGGTTCTATCCCAAAACTCGAAGCAATGAATGGGGTGACATAAGACAGAGAGGACCCCAGATCAATAAGAGCATAACAATCAATAGTCTGAATAGATAGGATACATGTAACAACATCTGGAGAAGCCTCAGTACTCTGGCGTCCACTCAAAGAATAAAATCGGCTAGTTCCACCCGTACCACGAGCTCCACCCCTAACTACACCACACCCTGCTGAAGCTGGAGAATGCACTGAAGATGTGGCGGCTGAAAAACCGGATGACTGGGAAAGTCCCCTACCCATGCCCTGATTGGGCGCACGGAAGTCCCGCTGAAGATGACCCCTCTCCCCACACATATAGCATACCAGGCGATCCAAATAACAAGCCTCTGAATGAAAGCCCCCACACTTAGGGCAGGGAGCCCTCTCCTACTTCTGGAACCTTCCTGCGGACTGACTCGACTGATGGGATCTCCTGCTGTCTGAAACTGGTCTCATATGGCTGCTCTGCTGATAACTGTGCACAGATGGCGGTGCATTCGCTGAGGACTGAGCATATGACCGAGATGGCCCTGATAGCCCTCCCCCCTGGACTGGTCTTCCTGAATGACCCATTGATCGGGCCTTGCTGCTGCTCTCCCTGTCTGTCCTAATCTTCAGCTTCCTAGCCTCTGTAGCCTGGGCGAACCCCACATTCTTTCTGTAGTTCATATCCGAGTGCAAAGCTACTGTAGCGGCCTCATTCACAACCACATGACTAAGACCTTGAACAAACCGTCGAACTCAAGCATCCATTTTCGACACTAGCTGAGGAGCATACTTGGACAACTTGATGAACTTCATATGATACTCCTAAACACTCATATTTCCCTGCTTGAGGACCTCAAACTCGGTGGCACGGGATGCCATAGTCTTGGCGGGCAAGAAATGGTCCATTAATGCATCTACAAACTCATCCCATCTGGCCGGAGGACTTCCCTCCCCGCGGGAATCCTCCCACATCTCGAACCATGAATATGCCGCACCCCTCAACCTGTAGGAAGCCAACTCAACTCCCTGCGGATCGGCACCTAGATCTGTACTGGAGAACTCTGGAGGGGCCAACCGCAGAAGCTGGTTGACCCTGGAACCGGCGGACTCTCCCTATTCGCTGGAAGACGCATGGGCATCATGGGGTCTCTATGCCTGTGCGGCCACCAACTGGGTCAACATATGAATGGCTCCTCTAAGGTCCCCATCGGAAACACCGGGACCGGGAGCTGGAACTGCATCGGGATTAGGAACATCGGCAGGAGGGATAGTAGCACCCGCTGCCACAGCAGGAACCAAAACATTCTGATCTTGAATAGATGGGCCAGGAAGATTCATAGCCGGGGAGTCACTCTCACCCATGGTGTCAGGAACATGATTCGCAGCCACACTTAGGGTGGCATTGGTCTCAAGAACGATTCTGTCTCTCTTCTTAGGTGCCATTTCTGAAAATTTCGGATAGAGCATGGGTTAGACAAGAACATCTCCACTTTTCACTTCAGCACACGATGTAGAACAACAAAGAAAATGATAATTTCCTAAATGTCTGTGTAGCCCCCTAATTATGGGTGTGGTCAACAACACACCGATAAGAAGGGCTCTACTAGACACGGCTCCGCGACATCCTAGGACTCTTTTAAAACCTTAGGCTCTGATACCAAGTTTGTCACGCCCCAAAACCGAGGGACGCGACCGGGTAGCCCCAGTCAAGCGGACCTAGGTGCCTTTCCATTCCCACGTGTTACCCCATGATCTTCCTTACTCAATTACTTACGTGAAATAACCAATTAAACAATAATCACACTCTTATAACTTTAAATTTAGTCCCACCTATTAACAATTTCTACACAATACAACTACTTACAAAATGTACATAATACACAAGTTACTTCGTGTGGTTCACAAGTTGTGCTGCCCAAAATACATAAGTACATACCCATAATTTCTATCTACGAAGCCTCTAAGGATACAAAGGAGGTTTACAATACTTACCGGCAACAAGGCTCCGGCTATACCTTACACAAATGCAAAAATAAAGCTACGGAAGAAATAGTGGTGTGAACCACATAGGGCCTCGAGATGAAAGGGGCTCAACTAAACAACTGATGGGATGAAGAGGAGGCGCTACAGTTGGCGGACTGGAGTACCTGCTTAGAACCACCAACAATCGTAACAAGAATGTAGCGCCCCCGGCAACATGGACGTCATTACATTTGAATTGTACTGGTATGTACGAACAAAGTTCACTCATATGTAAACTCAAGCAATGCACCAAAAAGGAATAAACAAAGAGTCACAAAATCACTGCACATTGATATTGAAAGAAAACAATGAAATTTCGCAATCAAAGTCACAATCACCACTCCACTCTTTTCTTTTCTTACATACCACCTTATATCACCTATTGAGGCGCGTAACCCGATCCCACCGGACAATCACAATTCACCCTTATCATTTCTTACATGCCACCATTATATCACCTGTTGCGGCACGCAACCCGATCCCACCAAACAATCACAATCCACCCTAATCACTTCTTACATACCACCCATATATCACCTGTTGCGGCACGCACCCCGATCCCACCGAACAATCACAATCAATCCTTATCACTTCTTACATGCCAACCTTATATCACCTGTTGCGGCGTGCAACCCGATCCCACCAGACAATCACAACTTATAACACAAATGACAGAACACAATCAAATGAGAAAGAGTTCCAACCACACAAGTATAGTTCCGGTTTCACCAACAATTTCTCTAGGAATCAAGGCGCAACAATCTCTACCAAACAACAATGCATATACAAGGCTACCACAATCATTTAATCCAAGTGTGTCACACCACCATCTTTCTTCATTTTGTGTTACACAGTCTTACATACATGTATTTGCACCTTTTGGTTTCATTAACATACTCTCATATTTCAAGCAACACAATAGCATGGTGATCAACCGAAAACAAGTATGAAGTACACCTTACGTCATAACACAATTCGGATCACAATTTGCATATATACTCACGCCAAACACACGTACTATATGCCCGGACACCACAACACGATTTTACAAAGATTAAAGCCAGCCATACATACCTGGAATCCAGAACCCTTCTAATTACTTATCCTGACTTGCCAACCCGTCCAGAAATGCCAACCCGTCCCGATCCCTTTTGTAAAGGACTACTCCAATTCATGCTTCTTTCTACTAGGTTGAAATGTTTAATCTACATGCATACACAATTCAAGTCCTTATTCTTAATTATCCACCCAAAATCTTTGTTACTAATAAACTCTGTGGATGTGGGGTGTCACACCTCCCCTTTTCATACCCCCCGAAGGGGTACGGGAGTTTTTCCACTTAAAGTGACA
>ML439992.1:0-27282 GCA_005239525.1 Nicotiana knightiana
ATCCTATATTACTTGTCGACCACGTACACTTGCGTGTGCATTGGGAAATCAACCAACAAACATTTCATGGATATTTCCCGCCGTGAACCGACATGGCCTTGTTCCCCTCGTTGAGGGTATCACTGATGGAATCTTCGTGCTGAGGCTGATTTCCTTGGGCTTTAACGTTGTGAATAGTGTTGACACCGTTATCTGCCATTCTTAATGATTTTTCCTAAGAACAAAGTATCAAACAAGTTAGTAGTAGATGCAATGATCTATTCAATTAAACAACTGTCTATGCCATACGGTGGGCGCCAAACTGTTTACCCATAAAATGGTACAATTGAGTTTATACGAAGTTTTATCGACAAGTGAATCGATTTGATCCAAAAAATAATAGACGGATTAGGCAAAAATATAAGACTTAGCTTTGAAATTGAAATAAAACGACAGATATCTTAGTCCCGAGCGCAGTGCTACCGGAGGCAGTAAAAACAATATAAATAAGCAAGAAAGTAAAATGTTATTGAGCTTTTGATATAATATAGTGTATGCTTGTCAGAAAGTTCGTGTCCCTTACAATGGTTATGGGGATCATTATTTGTAGTGGCGTCTAGGGAATGAGGTTGTAGGACCAAGCCCTTTTTAATGACAATTAAGAGGGCCATTGGATAATGTATAACGGTGAGCAATGAATGATATATTCTCTGTAACGGACTGTGCACTTAATACTATGAAATATTCTTCATTAAATGCTACAAGGTGGTTGACATTTACTTCGCCTTTATGCATATCATTCTCTCTGATACCAAGCGAGATCATTTCTCTCATGTCTTTCTATCTTCAGATCCACGTGTTACCCTTTCATGCTAACATCAAATATGAACATATTCACCTCATATATCCGTGAAATTATTTATCTCATCTTTTATATGAGACAACTAATATCACAATTTTAATATTAAAATTTATATTAATATTAATTAATATCCACAATGTGATAACTATAATTTTAATTTCATATTGAAATTAATAGTTTTATCCTGATAACCAAACCACTCAGGTTAGAACACCTAAAAATTGTACATGGGTACATTTTTACTTGTGATGGTTTTCATTTTTTCACCTTCTATTATGTCCTTTTAGGGGTCGTTTGGTAGGAGGTATTTGAAAAAGTAATACAATTATTAGTTTTATGCATTACTAGTACCTTGTTTGGTATATATGTTAACTTGTGTATAATTAATACTTGTATTAGTTATACATCATACATGACATTATCCTATGCATAAGTAATGCATAGAAAACCATGTCATTAGTAATACCATGACTATTATTGTATGCACTAGAATGATTAAAGACAAAATTATCCTTAAAGCTAGAGAATATTGAAGGCATTTTTGTAAACAACTATTTTTCTTAAAAATTATGCAATGTATTATAATTTTGATACACCACATCAAACAGTAGATAAGAAATAATATATGCATAACTAATGCTTTCATTATTAACCTATGCATTATTAATACACCTTATTTCGCACTATTTTTATACGCCCTACCAAACGACCCCTTAGTTTTTACTGCGGGTGGAACCTTCTCTTTTCTCCACATCCCACTGGGTACACCCCCGACCACCCCCCCTCCCTTTACCTACCCCACAACACCCACCCCCTATACGTTTATATATTCCACATTCTCTGCAAAGCAAAAACCTCTCCAAATTCCCCCTTAAGAGGCTTTCAAATTACTGCCAATAATGCCTCGAGCATCTAAGAGAAAGTCTGACTCACCCAAATCCACTTCTGCTAAATCTTCACGCACTGAGTCTGTCAACTCTGGTAAATTCTTTTTCCCCCTTTCTCTACGTAACATATCTTGTCTATGTTATCAGTTGTTACTGTTCATTATAAGTGTTTTTGGGTTTGCTGACTGATAGAAGTCTTTCTTTCTTTGGGGGGGAGGGGGGTGGAAGCTTTTGAATTTCAAATTTTGTTTAATGAGTTGGATTTATCTTGTTTCTTGGTACTTGAATGGGTATTTGGGGATTTAGGTCCCAAGAAAAATTAAAGAATAAATTTTTTTATTGTTGCATCAATGTCAATTGGGTATCTACTGGCCCCGGGGATTAGTTCAAGTGGCAAATGTTGAGAGACTTGTACGTTCGAGTCCTACAAATCCGGTATTTAAGTGGAGAAGAGGAAAGGAAGGGGGCGATTGTTCCTGAGTTTCCAAGGCTATGGTTGGTCCTATGGATTGGCCCCAAGTGGGTTTCTCGGACTTAAAAAAAAGAATACCAATTGGGTATCTACCTGTATTGGAGAGGGATATAGAGGATTCGTATAACGGACCAAAGTAGTTTGAATATTAAGATTTGCTTAATAAGATGGACATTATCTTTTTCTTTTTTCTGAAAATGTGTATTTGGGGAAGTAAATACTTACCCACACCAAATCAAGCAGTTTAACCTTGGCCCTTAATGTATATCACTTAAACATGATTAAGTGATAAATGTGTGTGAAAGGCACATGTCTACTTACATTTATTGGTTTGGTGTAAACACCAGGTGCAGGTAAGTTTTTAGCATTAAGGGGATTGGGTCCCAAGAAACAGCTTAACTAAATATTTCTGTTTTGCATTTATATCAAGTGAGTGTTTATGGACATTGGAATGAGATGGGCCCGAATGGGGCATTAACGTTTATAAAGGGATTCATAGAGCTGACTCCAACTAGTTTGGATCAAATGAATGGATGTAGAGGATTCATAGAGCTGACTCCAACTAGTTTGGATTGATTGAACGGATATAGAGGCTTCATAGTGCCGATCCTAACCAGTTTGGTATATGAGTCTTAGTTGAATGGTTGATCTGTATTAAGGGGATGCTGAAACTTTCGTTAATCTAAGAAATATTTGTGCATGTTTATTGCGATCGTAATATCTGAAGGAAGCGTAAGATTCAACCTGCATTGCTTTTCTTAAACCCTAGTTTGAATAAATCTTGAAGTTAGGTAAATTAAAATGCACGAGGACACAGTGCAGGTCAATACTCTATTTTTTTGAGTTTCTGTAGCTTGTTTGAGGTTTATGATATCCAAATACACCCTTGCAGAACACTAGATATGGCACTTGAGTCTAGGTTCTGGTCTTCAAATGGGATTGCTGTAAGAAGCTATTGAACTATAAGTAAACTGCCTTTTGTAAACTGAGGCATGGAAAGTTGATTTACTTACTGTGACTCGTTCTATACACTGTTTCCTGGTAATTGTTCTTGCTCTATATTTGAAGTGAGATTTATCATGCTTAAGTAGTCTCAAATTCTTTCGTTATGTATAAACATGTTGCGTATGTAACTTCTGGATGTCCCACCTTACAGTTTGGTCCCTGTTTATTTCATTTCTGTTTGGAATAAGCATAAAATTGTTTGCTGTCTTAATTTGCAAGTTCTTGTCCAAATTCTGCTCATTTTTAAATAAAATTTTGTTAACAATGTCGAAGACCATGAATGTTGTATTATGTGTTGATTCAACAAGTTCTCTTTCCATGGAAAATTTTTTCTCTAGCTGGATGTTTGTAATTTTTGTTTAATTTTTATTCTCTTCTTTCTTAGTATGGTCAATGTGTTACAATTATATTGTTCTTTGCCTTCACTTATAGTTTCCTGACCATTTCGTTGTTTTATTCAGCTTCAGGCAAGACTTCGAAGTTCATAGTATCTGTTGATAATCTTTTCCAGAAGTATGCCAATAAGTTGCTAGGCATGATCGAGTGAGTTCCTTTGTTTCAATTGATAATCTATTTTCCGTATTTTTCTTTCATGGACTTTGTGATTCAAGGGTTACATGTATATAGCAATTCTACAAATTATTTTCCCAAGCTTTTCTACTTTAAAACTAATTTCACCTTTTGCTAATTGTTTGATCCATGATTTACCTAGCCGAACAGCGGATACATGATAATCTACAGGCCCTTAAGTACTTAGCTTTGATGGAAGCAACAGCTGAAAATTACGTCATTCGTAGGATTTTCTTTGAAGTCGATTGATTTGATTCCCAATTTTGTGAAACCAAGATTACCTAAAATAGATGTTCTTGATCAGCAACGTTACTATGGTCCACTCAGACCAAGTAGTTGTTGGTCCAGTCAACTAGGCATTAGCTGATAGTAAAAAGAATATCAGAATTACCTCTTATCTAGTATTTCTTTCTTTAATCCTAGCATTTAACTGAGATATGATAAATTTATGAATGAAGTTTTAACAATTGATTGCAATTATGGTATCAGAGGTAGATTGTGCCATCACTATCTTTTAGTTAACATTTGAAACTTACCTAGCTTTGCATATGCGGGTTGACAAGAGGCGTAAAGAATGTTGGAATCTTCATTGAGTTTCTATATATTTTGTTTCACAGTCCAGAGGGGATTGAGGCACTATGCTCAGATCTAGGAGTGGATCATACTAATGTCAGAATTTTGATGCTCGCTTGGTAAGCCATCTGCTGCCAATATGTGCGCTCTGATCAGTCATTATTTAAGGAAATGTTGTGTTTCTGTAATACATGACTGACCTTTCACATGGATCAGGAAAATGAAAGCCGAAAAGCAGGGATATTTTACTCAGGTAAGTTACTGCTCTTTATTTGTGCAGCTTTCTTTTGACTATAAACCATTTCAATGTGTTTTATTTTTGTGATGTATTCATACGGATGCTGTATCATTGGAACTGTCTGGCATTTGGTTCTTTTGTGATTGCCTATATTTTGTTTGTTCTTTCTGTTGATTCAACTAAATTCTCATCTGAGTTGGTTTTGGCATTTTGCTTTTAATCCTTGATATGCTCTTGGTGCATTCTTCCTCAGTGACTAATCTAGTTCTCTCTACGTGTCGGGGATCTCTTTTCCAATTGTCAGGATGAATGGCGAAGTGGGTTAAAAGATCTCGGTGTTGATACTATTAACAAATTGAAAAAAAAGCTGCCAAAATTGGAAGCAGAGGTATGTTATTGTCAGCTCTCTTTAGTAACTTAGCTGCGCTGATTTCAAGATTCGTAATGGTGACCTTGGTTCATTTGCATATTCAGGTCATGATGCCTGAAAATTTTGAGGATTTTTATTGCTACGCTTTTCGTTACTGCCTTACCGGTAAAACTTCTCTTTGAGAGGCAATTTTGTAGCCTAGTAGGTTTCATATTTTATTTGTCGTTTATGGTGCATAACTCTTGATTTAGCTAATCCACTACTAACATGTGCCTGGTTTTCTTTCTCAGAGGATAAGCAGAAGTGTGTGGACATTGAGAGCATTTGTCTACTGATTGATCTTGTTCTGGGGTCCCAATTCCGGAGTCAGGTCGACTCATTTACTGAGTTTCTCAAGGTAAGTACTCACCTTTGTAAATTGTATAGTGTATGCCAATAGATAATGAAATGTGCCTAGGTTCAGAGGCTTAACTCTTCATATATTTGCCTGAATGATCCTACAGTTTAGGCTTTTATATTGTTATGAAAATGATGTTAGTCTTTAATTTTCATTAATTTATTTAAAAGCATTGATTCTCTGTGTTTTCCGTCATACTAGAACCAGACTGATTATAAAGTTATCAACATGGATCAATGGACGAATTTTCTTCGATTTTGCCAAGAGGTAAACTATTATTGCTGTATAGTTCCTTCTAGCTTACTTGATGCTCTCGTTGTTTTCTTCCGCGGCAACTCATAAAAATGCCACTTAAGCCTGTAGTTTTCCAAAGAGTGTGCGCGCGCGCGCGTGTGTGTGTGTGTTGTGTTGTGTGTTTTATATGGTAAAAAGATACTCCAAGTCTTCCTCTCAGTTCCTAGTTCATTTTCCCCAGTTTCTCCTTCCTTTTTGTCAGTATTCATTATGACATTCTTCTTCCAGTTTTGCACTTGTGATTCATCAAATTGTAGTTTATGTTTCACCAGAAATGGAATTCGATTTTCCCGCCAGTGACCTAAGGCACTGTGTAAACACCAATCTCAAACTATGTTATTCAGGGTGATATGATTAGAGGAGGGAGACCAAATTCCAACTTTGGCCAAACTTTGAAGACCACACAAGTAATTTTATTCAAATGCTAATTTAACGGAAATAAAGATTTCATTTAACTTTCTGGCATCCTTTTGTTTCTATCAACTATTTTTTGCACTATGATCAGACGCATATGGGAGCACCTATAGATGCATCTAGTTAACTCCCATTATTTGTGCTCTGAGAAACAGTAATCAGCTTTTCAAGTACTATATGATTTTTTTCATGAATTGAATTGCTGGTCATTGTTTTGGTGGGCGTTGCCATCACTTTCTTGCAGATTAGCTTTCCAGACCTTAAAAACTATGATACAGATCAAGCATGGCCTGTGATTTTGGATAATTTTGTAGACTGGATGAAAGAAAAGCAAAGCTGACCTCCGCATGAAAGCGAGTTCCTTCTTAAATGCTAACAGGACCAGGTTTGCCCCATATTAATTTCAATTTTTGCTTTTTGGTTACAAACAAACGAACAATGTGAAAAAACTAAGGTGTGCATCTTTTTCCCTCATAGTAGACGAAGAGTACGCGCCATTTTTGCTTGCATGATTCATGGAAGCTGCAAGAGCTGATATTCTGCATGTCTGATGATGGTTTGACACATTTGTTTCAAGGGGGATATACCAAGGTTTTGATTTGTTGCTTTCTTCTTCTTTTGAGTTACAATCAAAATTGTATGCTACATCTTCTTCTTTTTTTGTTTTGTTTTAATTATTAATTGATTTTGAAATTTCAACAATTTTCAAAGTGATGGGCATCATTTGATCCCCGGATGGTAATCATAGATGTGAATGGAGTAAAAAACAGCTTCTTAAGTGAAACTGAATGTGTGGTTATCTGTTTTTCTTTTTCTTCTTAGACAAGATCTTCCAATGTGTCAGCCTCCGGTCGTTATTATAGTGATAAGAGCGTACCACATGATGTGTGGTTTTTGATTCTAGCTAACATAGACAAAACCTAGTATTTAAGTGAAGAATGTTAGAGAGGCGGGTTCCATTATTCAGACTCCACCACCACAACCCACCAAAAACCATAGCCATAGTCACCTTCTCCCCACGTCTTATCTGCTTCTGCAACGACGTCAAAATTTACCGTACCATCACCACTGGCTTCACCACTTTCTTGGACCAAAACAACATCGTCAAGTACCATATTCTCTCATGACGATTATAATTGCTAGAGCCATTTATTCAACAGCCAGGCTACCTCCTAAGCCTATAAAGTCGCATGTTTGAAACATGCAAAGAGAAAACCACGCGATAAAAAGGCGAGGTTTAGAAGTGCACTGGTCTAAGGATTGCTTAACTAAAATTTATGTTTTTTCTTGAATATCTATTTGGAGATTGGGTCCCAAGAAACAGATTAAAATAATATTTTCATATCGCATTTTATCAAGTATTGGAATGAAATGAGCCCGAATGGGGCGGAACAGATATAGAAGATTCATAGGGCTGATTCCAACTACTTCAGATTGAATGAATGAATATAGCGGATTCATATAGCTGACTCGAAGCAGTTTGAAATTTAAGTCTTAGTTAAACAATTAATCTATATCAAGGGGTTGTCGAAACTTGTGCTAATCTTAGAACATTAGAACCAAATATAAATGTATATGGTAAAAATTACATGGAGCGCCCTATTTGGTCGTCCCCATTTAACCTATTTTCACTTTTTAAAAAAGTTTTAACTTGGGGCTTTTGCATCCGTATCCACTTTTTGTGTCACGTTTTAACTTATATCCACTTTGTAAAAAAAAATGCAAGCGTACCCGCTTTTGCGCATAACTTCAACATATGGGGCTGAAGTAGCAAAAGCAATCACGCAAAACTTCAGCATTCTAGTAGACGGGCTTGAAGTAGCTTGCGAACTTCTACTCTAAAGCTGAAGTTTTTGTCTTTGTAACTGGGGAACTAACTTCAGTTCTAGAGCTGAAGTTTTTGTGTTTGTAACTGGGGAACTTTAGCTCTAGAGCTGAAGTTTTTGTCTTTGTAACTGGGGAACTTCAGCTCTAGAGCTGAAGTTTTTGTTTTGTAACTCGGGAACTTCAGCTCTAGAGCTGAAGTATTTGTCTTTGTAACTGGGGAACTTCAGCTCTAGAGCTGAAGTGTTTGTTTTGTAACTCACGAACTTCAGCTCGACAGCTGAAGTTTTTGTCTTTATAACTGAGGAACTTCAGCTCTAAAGCTGAAGTTTGTAACTGGGAAACTTCAGCTCTTTTGTCTTTGTAACTGGGGAACTTCAGCCCCGTCTGCTGAAGTTTTGTCTTTGTAACTGGCGAGTTTCAACTCAACGAGGCAAAAGGTGCTGAAGTTATTTAAAAAATGGGTACAAGTTAAAAGTTTTTAAAATAGCGGGTATAGGTTAAATGGGGGCGACCAAATAGGGTGCCCCGCGCAATTTTTACTTTAACTTGTACCCACTGTTTAGACAACTTCAGGCCTCTTTCTCCTCCTCCTTCTCCTCTTTCGTTTCTGAATGCTGAAGATTGAGATATTGTTATGCGTTCTAGCTTCATATATATATGCTTGTCCCATTATGTTCGGTTTGATCTTATTCACAATAATTTAACCTCTTAGGTATTTTAGCTTTACATGCACATTGATTTTTGGTTCTAATTTATATGTAGTTATTTGTTTTCATTTCGAAAATATTTTCATTCTTTAATCTTTGACATGAACAACATCAATCGTTGCTAATCATGATCTATTAAATTCATTGTTGTTTAGAACTTCAGCTCTAAGAATGCTGAAGTTCAGCAAATATAAACAAAAACTTCAGCTCCTAGAATGCTTAATTTCAACAAATACAAAACAAACTTTAGCCCTGAAGTTCATCACAAACAGAACAAAGCTTCAGCTAAACATGCTGAAGTTCAGCAAATACAGAACAAAGCTTCAGCTAAAACATGCTGAAGTTCACCAATTACAAACAAAAACTTCAGCCAAAATATGATGTTGTTTTTATTGAACTGAAGTTTTCCATTTGCACTATGAACTGAAGTTTGCGTGATTGTCTTTGCAAGTCGGGCCAAACTTCATGCCAAAATATCTGAAGTTTTGCTACACTTCAGGCAAAACATTCTGAAGTTCAAACTTCAGACATAAATTTTTGCTACTTCAGGCTCGTATGTCTGAAGTTACGCGAAAGTAGGTACGCTTGTAATTTTTTTTTACAAAGCGAATATAAGTTAAAAGGTGACCCGAAAAACGTGTATAAATGCAAATGCCCATGTATATGGCACTTGACTCTGGGTTCTGGCCTTCACATGGTATACTAGTATTGCTAATCTTAGTAATCTCAAATTCTTTCAGCATGTCGATTATAAAAGTTCTGGATGTCGTCCTAGGGCTTTGGTTTAGTAATAAGAGCGCAATTTGTATTGTATTACTTAGGCGCACGTCATGTGTTCGAACAGAGGCAGAGCTAGGATTTGGAGTTTGTGGGTTCTGAACTTAACACCGAACCCATAGCATGTTTTAGTTACTGGGTTCCTTATTATATATTAATACAAATTTAATGGATTTTCTAATATTTATATAGGGTCTACACAAAAGTCAGTGGGTTTGGTCGAACCCGTAAAACACAACCTACCTCCGCCTCTGTGTTCGAAACCTGCCATATACAAAAAACGTGATATTTAATAGGAAAATGGTAGTGAACGGACCCGTTATTGTTAGAGTTTCAAGTCATATCCGTGAGTGCTCGAGGATGGATTACCCATAAAAAAAAAAGTAAAAATACTATTTATTCTATACTTGATCATCAATGGATACATCAGGATACAACATATTGCTAGGCATGATAGAGTAAGTTCCTTTTAGTTCAACCGGGGAACCATTCCCTTATGTGCCAATCGCTAGCGCTTTCAGGGCCAACCTAGCTCAGCTGAAGATGCCTAGCTTGATAATCTATTGTACGTATGTTTCTTGCCATGGACACTATGATTTAAGTGTGTATATATATATATATAAAACTCTACCTTACGTGAGGTAGAGAGGTTGTTTTTGATAGACCATCGGCTCAAGAAAAACGTTTTAAAAAATATGTATGAAAAACTCAAGAGTAAAATAAAACAAGACTATTATGAAAATACTGAAGAAACGAAAGATATTGACACCCAAAAACAGTAAAGATAACCAGAGTAAAAGAAATAACAGTAGTAATAAAACTGCAATAAGAACATACTAGAATAATAATAATAATAATATTAATGGGGAGAAATGATATACTATAAAGTATTAAAAAGCTCCCAAATACTACCATTCTATAATTGATCATCAAAGGATACATTAGATTAGAGGCTAATTATTTAATTAGGCCTCATTAAGAATTACATAATTTTAACGTAATAAGAAAAGAAAAATATTTATTAATTGAGGGAGAAATTAATTAATTGGGAGGACATGGTTTTTCACAATAACATTGGCCTTTGTGGCTAAAGCTAGTACACTGTCCGAATACGAAACCCTCTTTTTTGCAGGCATCCGTACATTTTCCAGCGTCTACCTTCTCTGTACATGGTCCCTTGTATGTTTTGCTAAATCCAATACAAACATTTGCCTCTGCCATAACCAAATAAAATAAAGGTAAGATAAAAATGAAAAAAATAATACAAAAAAAAAGAATTCTTCCTTTTGTTATTATTATTTTTTTTTCAAAACTTCATTTTTTTGTGAAATTAATATACAATAACAATTGCAATAATAATAACAACAATAAACCAAGTGTATCTCACAAATGAGATCTGGGGAGGATAAAGTGTATGCAGACCTTATCCTTACCTTGTGAGGGTAGAGAAATTATTTCTGATAGAACCTCGACTCAGGAAAAGATGAAAAAGAAGCAATAACAGCAAATAATAACAACAATACAATAATAGATTGACTGAAGTGAAAGAAACAAGAATAAGGATAAGAATAAGAATAAGAAACAGAAAAAACATGTAGTAAAAGAAATCTAAGTATGCGTTTGGCCATAAGTTTTGGGAGTTTTTTTTCACAAAAAAAAAAAGAAAGAAAAGAAACTCAAATATGTTTTTGCTTATAGAATTAATCTAGTTTTTAGGAGATTTTAAAAATCAAAACTTCAAATCCCGATATAGCTTAAATCCTTTTTTTGGGCCGAATCATGACCATTTGAAATTTTTTGGCTGAAAAAAGGGGATTTTTTAAAATTTCAAAACATGCCCCAAAATTCATATCCAAACCTATTCTCAATATCACATCAAACTTCAACCAAATCAATTTTTCCAAAAAATAGTTGGAAATCTATGTCCAAACGGGTTTTAAAGCATAAGGAAATTCAAGAGCAAACTTAATACTAATGGTATTGAGACATTTTTTATTAAAAGATTTTCGTTTTTCACTTTTCATTTTTGATTTGTATATAAAGAGTGTAACAAGTAAAGATATGGTACCTGCATTGCCCATGAAAAACAACACAAGGAGAAATAGAACTTTAAACAAAGGCGAAGATTTTTCCATATTTTTTGTTTTTCTTTGAAAATGGAATTTTGATAATGAAAGGATGAAGCATTTGGATAGCTTATATAGAGTTAATTATTCATTACTATTTAATAAGGTTTCATTTCTCTAATAATTATCTCGATTTTGTTACTATTTAATTTGGTTTCATCCCTTTAAGTTTTTGATATTCTTAGAGTACTATTAAAATGAGGTTTCATTTTTTTTAATAATTATCTTTATTTTATTACTATTTTAATGAGGTTTCACCCCTTTAATTTTCTGACATTGTTAGAATAATATTTAACGAGGTTTTATCTTTTTAGTAATTTAATTTGGTTTCATACCTTTAATGTTTGGATATTGTTAGAATACTATTTAACGAAGTTCCATCCTTTTAATAATTTTCTGGATTTTGTTGTACTATTTAATGAGGTTTCATACCTTTAATTTTGTGATATTATTAGGGGGCTTTTGCATCCGTACCCGTTTTTTGTGCCATGTTTTAACTTATACCCGCTTAGCAAAAAAAATTTCATTCATACCCACTTTTGCGCATAACTTCAGCATACGGGGCTGAAGTTCTCAAGTTATAAAGACAACAACTTCAGCATATGGGGCTGAAGTTCCCTAGTTTACAAAGACAAAACTTCAGCTCTAGAGCTAAAGTTTATAGAGCTGAAGTTTTGTCTTCGTAACTGGGGAACTTCAGCCCCGTATGCTGAAGTTTTGTCTTTATAACTGGGGAACTTCAGCCCCGTATGCTGAAGTTTTGTCTTTATAACTGGGGAACTTCAGCCCCGTATGCTGAAGTTTTGTCTTTATAACTGGGGAACTTCAGCCCCGTATGATGAAGTTGTTGTCTTTATAACTTGGAAACTTCAGCTCTAGAGCTGAAGTTTCCAAGTTATAAAGACAACAACTTCATCATACGGGGCTGAAGTTCCCCAGTTATAAAGACAAAACTTCAGCATACGGGGCTGAAGTTCTCAAGTTATAAAGACAACAACTTCAGCATATGGGGCTGAAGTTCCCTAGTTTACAAAGACAAAACTTCAGCTCTAGAGCTAAAGTTTATAGAGCTGAAGTTTTGTCTTTGTAACTGGGGAACTTCAGCCCCGTATGATGAAGTTGTTGTCTTTATAACTTGGGAACTTCAGCTCTAGAGCTGAAGTTTTGTCTTTATAACTGGGGAACTTCAGCCCCGTATGCTGAAGTTTTGTCTTTATAACTGGCGAACTTCAGCTTAACTAGTGAACTTCAGCTCAGCGAGGGAAAGGGGAGCTGAAGTTATTTAAAAAGTAGGTACAAGTTAAAAGTTTTTTAAAAAGCGGGTATAGGTTAAATGAGGGCGTCCAAATAGGATGCCCCGTGCAATTTTTACTATTATTAGAGTACAATTTCGTTCATTCTGTTTTCACTTTTTTCTTTTGGGATATTTGCACAAATAAACAGCCAAACAACACATTGCACATATATAAACATGCTTTTAAGTTTACAGCCGAATAGCCAATTACTTTTTTGCAATAATATTTATACACCAGATATATAATATTATATACTTGCTATAAATAATCTGTCAAACTTATATAAAAACGTATAATAGTGTGTAAAAAATATTTATATACACAATGGCGGGGCCACATTGAAGTAAGGGGTGTCAAACGACATCCCTTCGCCGGAAAATTACACTATTTTGCTAGATAATTTTTTTATTTTATGTATATTTACTATATATTGACTCCTCTTGACTTTTCGATGTATCTAATTATTTATATTTTGACACCCATTAATAAAAGTTCTGGATCCGCCATTATATATACACTTTTACATTGTTAAACAAAATTATACAAGCTTATACAAAACTTGAGTTTCGTCTCCTGCAAACATCAACCCACGAAACTCCATTCGAAATTGGTCAAAAACATTACCAAATGGCTCAAATATTTATTGAATAGTTTCATATTTTAACCACAACTTTAAAATGATGATAAATATGAATTTTACTCTTAGTCAGTTTCTAAGCATCAAAAATAAAAATCATCATCACAAATTAAGGAATTATTTGGCTTTTTATCTAATTCGAAAAGGTGAAAATTAAGGATTAATATCAACTGGACTTTAATAATATCCCTTTAATTTTCTGATATTGTTCATGGCACAAATTTCAGCTGATATAATTGCCATTCATTATGTAGTTGTATTCCACAATCTACGTCTTGAGACCGGAACAAAGAGCGTGGTGGGATGGATGAAAACTTTTCATTACTCCCTCCATCTTATGTCAATAGATATGCTTAATAAAAATAGTTATCTCAAATTATTTGTCATTTTAGAAGTTCAAGACAATTTCCCCCCTCTTTTTTTACCTTTGTATGGGTTAAAATTAGTCTGAGGAAACTCGGCACGCGGAGACGATTATTATAAGTGATTTGCAAACCAAAGGGTTTAGTTTAGCCGAGGTCGACCAGTGATCAACAGAACGAGACGCCGAGCGGTCATCACGGCCGAGGACGAGCAACATAGATATAAGTAACGACTAGTTTTGTGTTGGGATCTTCAGAGGATATATTTTATTGAATATTCTCTCTGTTTGTACATTTTAGGGTTCTTTGGGAATATCTCTTATAAATAGTATGAGAGATAAGGAAAAAGACATGTAATATTCTAGATAATAAGAACATTTTCGAAAAATAAGCTCTTTAGATAAATACAAGAACAACTTTCTGAAGAGATTTGACCTTTTTGGATTATCTATTGTCATTTCACCAGATCCGAGAAAAGTTTCATTATTCTCTTATATTCTTGTCATTCATCATTGTCGGGAAGAATCATTCATCTTATTCAATATTGGGTGAATCTTCCTTCTTATTTACATTTAGTGCCATTTATTGTTATTTTATACTTGATACTTCTTGCATATTATTACATATGACACATTTATTGTTGGCGCATTAAATCCGTCTCTCCACTGTTCATTTCCTTCATATCATTAATCTAAGATCTATCGTTATGAATTTTAACTAGGATTAACCCCCTTAATAACTGATTAATTAGTTTAAAAAAAAATTATCACTTTTTGGTCAAACACTTTGGCGCCGTCTGTGGGGAGGTTGAAAAACTGCTGGAAAACGGCTCTATCAGAGAATCAAAGTACCCCTAATGGGTCGCCAACGTGGTCATGGTGAAAAATAAGAACGGGAAATGCAGATGTGCGTGGACTTCACGGATTTGAACAAATCATGCCCGAAAGACTCATTCCCACTGCCCCATATTGACCAGCTCATTGACGCAACGGCCGGACACGAGCTATTAAGGTTCTTAGACGCCTACTCGGGCTACAATAAGATCCTCATGGAGGAGGAAGACTAGGAAAAGACCACTTTCATCACCCACCAGGGGACGTACTGCTACAGGGTGATGCCTTTCGGACTGAAAAATGCAGGGGCGACGTATCAGAGGTTGGTGACAAAAATGTTCAAAGACCAACTCGAAAAAACCAGGGAAGTCTACATCGGCAACATGTTGGTCAAGTCAAAAAGGAAAGAGGATCACATAGATCACTTGAAAGGGGCCTTCGACATACTCAGACGATATGGTACGAAATTGAACCCCGAAAAGTGCGCCTTCGGCATAACCTCAGGAAATTTCCTCGGCTTCTTAGTATCACAACGAGATATTAAGGGCCAAACCCGACCAAATCAAAGTTATAGAAGGAATACCAGAGAACTTAACCAGTAAGAAGCAGGTATAGAAGCTAACCAACTGTATAACCGCCCTGTCGAGATTTATTTCACGGTCCTCCGACAGATGCCATAAATTTTTCGGCGTACACAAGAAGAATAATGGACTCCAATGGAAATCCGAGTGCATCGACGCCTTGAGAGAGCTAAATGCATACCTATCTTCACCCCACTGCTCGCTAAAGCGGAACCTGGGATGTCTCCTCATTTACCTGGTCGTGTCCGACGTGGCGGTAAGTGCAGTCTTGGTCCGAGAAAATAAAGGTACGCAATCTCCTATTTATTATATTAGCAAGACCTTGGTTGACGCCGAGACGAGGTATACACACCTCGAGAAGCTGGCCCTCGCTTTGATCGTAGCTTCACGAAAGCTTAGACCCTATTTCCATTGCCGCCCCATCTCGGTCATCATGACCTTTCCCTTGAGGATTATTCTGGATAAACCCGAGCTATCGGTAGATTGACCGAATGAGCCATAGAATTGAGCGAGCATGATATAACCAATCAACCACGAATGACGATAAAGTCGCAAGTGCTCACCGGTTTTGTCGCCGACTTCAGCACAAAAATAATGTCTGAAAGTCGAAAACAAAGCCGCCCGTACTTCCCCCAAAATAAACGACATATGGGTTTTGTATACAAATGGAACCTCTAACGTGTCGGGGTCAGGACCGGGACTCGTGCTCGAGGTCACAACAGGCGAAGTGATTTGCCAGTCCATAAGATGCCCGGATATGACTAACAATGAGGCCGAGTATGAGGTTGTGATAGCAGGACTAAAGTTAGCGCTCAAGTATGGAGCGAAACGAGTTATCCTACGCTGTGACTCTCAGCTCGTCGTCAATCAAGTAACAAGGACTTTCCAAATCAAAGAACAAGGAATACAAAAATATCAGGCCGATATCTGCAAACTATTGCCCGAGTTCGATGAATGCCAGCTCGACCAAATTCCTCGAGCGCAAAATATCGAAGCAGATGGCCTCGCCAAATTAGCAGCATCCACTAAAAGCATAACCGGAGAAGGGAACGTGGGCAATCTCCTCCACTCATCGATCGATCAAATCGAGGTACGAACTATAAACTTGACTTGGGACTGCGCAATCGTATTATCACATATTTGCAGGATGGCGTACTACCAGATTATAAAAAAGAATCCAAAAAGCTTCAAATGCAGGCGTCCAGGTACAACGTCATACACAACGACCTATACAAAAGAACGTATGGCGGTCCCCTAGCGAAATGCTTAGGCCCAAATCAGAAACAACGCATTCTAGAAGAGGTCCACGAAGGTCATTGCGGAGATCATACGGACAATCAGGCTCTATTCAGATGCCTCATACGAGCAGGATACTACTGGCCCACAAAGAAAAAAGAGGCCGCCGACTTTGTAAAAAAAGTGCGAACAGTGCCAAAGATATGCCTCCATGATCCACCAGGCGGGCGAGCACCTCCACTCAGTCACCTCAACTTGGCCTTTCATCAAATGGGGGATGGACATCGTCGGACCCCTCCCAGCAGGACGAGGTAATGTACGATTTCTTTTAGTTTTAACTGGCTATTTTACCAAGTGGGTGGAAGCAGGTGCATTCACCCAAATACGCGAGCAAGAAGTGATCGCCTTCATATAGAGGAACATCGTGTGCCGCTTCGGCCTCCCTAAAGAAATCAGTTGTGACAACTGGCCTCAATTCACTGAAAAAAGATCGATGACTTCTTCGAGAAATGGCACATCAAAAGAATACTCTCCACGTTGTATCATCCCGCGGGCAATAGGCAAGAAGAATCCTCCAACAAATCAATATTGAATACCATGAAGAAAAATCTCGAGAACGCCAAGGGACTGTGACCGAAATTACTGCCAGAAGTGCTATAGGCATACTGCACAATGCCAAAAACAAGAACAAGAGAAACATCTTACTCACTAGTGTCACACCTTTTTCACCGGTGAGGGTAATAAGGGAGTTTTTCCAATTAAAGTGACACTATTCGATTTTGGGATTATTTATTGGTTTCAGAGTCGCCACCCGGATTTTTTACGGTGTTCCGGGACACCATTTATTTATTGATCCCAAACCGAGGAAATTTTGACTCTGTTTAAAATGTCTGCGACCAGAAACCCGAGTAAGGAATTCTGTTAACCCGGGAGAAGGTGTTAGGCATTCTCGAGTTCCGTGGTTCTAGCACGGTCGCTTAACTATTAATATTTGGCCTAAATTATCTGATCATTTACATATTTTTAAACTATTTTGCATTTAGCCCTTTTTAATTTTTAACCTGCTTTTAATGATTATGGATTATCCTGAAACAAGTCACGATGGCATGCACTTGTCATTTTTAGACACACTGTAATCGCGACACATGAAATGCACTCGCAATCACAACACGTGATTTTTATTATGGTTTTGAGTTGAAGTCAAGACATGAAGTCACACCCGTGTGTAGATTATATAGTCATGACTATGGTCGTGACGGTTTAAAATGCTTATTTGAAGCAATTTTCGATTATTCTCATAAGTTCTTGGTCTTTTCCTGAATTATTTGAAGTATTAATCTAAGAAAGGCATTTTGGACTACAAGATATATGCTTGGTTCATGAATTGTTTATTTTTCTAAAAAAATCACTTTGAGATTATTGTGATCCCAAGGATAAGCAATATAATCTATTTCAAATTAAAACACCTTTCATAGAGACCATGTACACTTTCCCAAATCTAAAGCTAACATTTTACTGTTCTACTGTTCATGAAATTCCTCACTATTTGGCTTCACTACTTTAGTACTTATCATGAGTCAAGTGTCGACACAATTAAAATCCACTCTAGTCTAATAAATATTTAGAGTTCACATATTTGAGTAGCTATTACATAGATTCTAAGCATAAACCTGCATTCGCAATTGTGAATCCTGAGGTTCTTCATCCTAGGCTAATAGTTGACATGTACATAAATTGAGATTAAATCATTCAATATACCATGGATTTTTATTCATGTATGCTAGTTCAAGCAATCCGTAAATTAACATCAAATACAGCTGGGTCAGGTATAAAAGCATGGGAATTTATCAAATGAAATTTCATATTGTCTGGAATCAGCATATTTCGGACACAATTACTAAATCATTTAGTGATGAAACCAGCATAAAATCAGAAAATATTCAATCATAAATCAATTCATTTAATCATTCCAACAAGTAGGGAAAATAGATATTTGGGTGTGCACCTAGTTTTGAGACAATACGTCTTGAAATAGCCAAATAAAGGCCAGAGGTCTACTAGTTGGAGCTCAGCAGTCCAGAAACAACATATCTCATAAAGTCAGCAATTACAGCAGCTGAATTTCAACTTTGAGATCCCAGGATTATGAACCTAAATCTTATGTTCAGGAGAATATTGCAGCAGCCCAAATAAACGCAGAGAAAGAAAGAAATGGAGCCCGGCCAAGATGGACAACTAAATTCAAACGGTGAAACAGTAACACTGGAGTTCATTATCTCTCCAAAATCCCATAAACAACGTTAGTTAAAATCGACTCGCCGAATAGGACCTCGAACGGACACCTTCGAAACTGGCCGGAAAAGTTTAAACAAAAGAAGAACGGCCGGATCTGAAACCTCAAACGGGAACCCCACTTTAATTGAACTCCATAATAGCAAGACACTTCCGACAGAATCAGGACAATGAAAATACCAAAACTTCTATTGCTTTTCAAACGCAAAGAAACTGAAAATATAAAAAAATGGAAAATCTTTTGTTCTTTTCTCTTATAGCAAGCGAAGAATCGAAAACAAGCACCCAATTTCTTTGTGTGTCGTTCAGTTATTTTTGGAGGGGGGGGGGGGATCGGATTTCACTTTTGTCTTGTCTTCTATTTTGGGGTTGGTCATGGAATGAACAAGATAAAGAAGCTCCAGAGGGAGGGGTCCGTCTGATTTGGAAAGGAGACGAGGAAGGAGAGGTGTTGCTGCTGTCGTGAGAGGAAGGTGGCGTTGAGGCGGCGATGAGGCGCTAGGTTGTAAGGGTAGTCGTGAGGCTGGTGTTCCAGCGGCGACGGGAGGTCTGTCAAGAGAAAGGGGCGGCGGCTGAATTTTGAGAGAGGAAGAAGGGTTGCAACTAGGTTTTTTTTTTTTGAAGAGTGAGGGTCTTGTTTGTTTTAATAGGTGAGGGAAGCAGGTCGGGCAGGCGGGTCGGGTCGGGTAGGCAGGCGGGTTTTGAGTGGATTTGAGGGAATTGGGCCATGCAAATTGGCCCAGTGCGAATTTAGCCTTAACAACCTTCTCTTCTTTTATGCTTTTGTAGAATTAGCCACTTTAGACTCAAATTTAATTTAAATCTATTTCCTGGCTAGCCTATGTATTTATTTTATCTAGTGATGGAATAGTGCAACTAATTGATTAATTAACCTACGAATGCAAATTTGTTTTTTAGAAAATGTATTTGTTAATGTAACTAAATCCTAAAAATGCAGTTTAAACCCAAATGGCACGAAATGAAAAATGAGATAAATTTTTTTAATGATTTTTTTCTATAATTTTAAAGTAATAAACATGCATGAAATGCAACTAAATAAAGAAAAGTTCCTACAATTTATTAAAATTATTTTTTGATTATTTTTAGGAGTAATTTCTATGCTGGGCAAAAATTGGATTTTCACAGCTGCCCCTTTTTGCTCGAGAACATGAAGAGTTTTCGGGCAAAGATAAAGTGAGCAACTACGAGAAATTTTTGTCCGTTTGGTACTCCATTTGGAAGCATTTTGAAAAAGTTTGACCGAACCTTGCTTCAGAGGTTACCTACATATCCTTGGCTATAAAGGAATCAGGTCAGTGTAGTTCTGGAAGTTTTGGTAACTAGGACTACCGGAAAGCTGTGATTTCACTGCTGTTGTTGTTTTTGCTGTTTGCTGAGCCCCTTATTACACCAAGTCAAAATGAAAAAGACTAAACTAAACCTATCAACTACGAGTTACTAGATTCCTATCTATTGGGCTTCTGAAGCTTGAGCTTGAGTCTTGGCTGCTTCTTTATACAGTCTCCGATATGAATCTTGATGCTTGCTAGTTCTGGCCGCTGGTTCAATCTTCTTCAACTTTCCGGATCAAGAAGGAGCATGCATAGCTTGTGACTTCAATCTGTCTTGAGCAGTCCATATCATTTCCGCTTCTGCACTTTGGGTTTGGTCTTCTCTTTTTCTTATTTTCTTTTATTCTGAATTGAGACGTCTTCTTTTGGTCGTCTCGAATCCATTGTCCTAAATAGTAATCTGCGCAAAATCAAAAACAAACTTACGAAATTTTCTGCCCCAGTTTTCACCAGGAAAATTTCGCGAGTTATTGTAATAAAATCTATGCTACTTTATTATTGAAAGCAATGAAAAGCCGGGAATTGTGCATCAGGAGTTATTGTAGACTAGGGAGTGGATACCCTATGCCTAAAAAGTAAAATCAACTAGGGATTGGAGATCCTATGTTGGACAAGATCGACAGGTTATGCTATCGTCAAGAAAAAATCACCAGGTTATGCCGGTGTCTGGGGAAAAGAGATCACTGGGTTATGCCAGTGTCCGGAGAAGAAAAGATCACCAGGTTATGCTGGTGTCTGGAAAGGTCAACAGGATATGTTGTTGCCTGGGGAAAAGAGATCACTGGGTTATGCCAGTGTAAGGAGGTGATCAACAGGTTATACTATTGTCAGAAAGATCACCAGGTTATGCCGGTATCTAGAAAGGTCAACATGTTATGCTGTTGTTAGGAAAGATCACCAGGTTATGCCGGTGTCTGGAAATGAGATTCATCGGGTTATACCGGCATCAACTAGGGAATGAAAAACTATGTTGGCATCGCGTTATGTCGGCATTAGGCTATGGAATGGAGACCCTATGTTGGATAAACAACTACGGAGTGGAGACCCTATGTCTAAAAATAAAATCAACTAAGGATTGGATACCCTATGTTGGAAAGAAGACTAGGGAGTGGAGATCCTATGTCCAAAAAATAAAATCAACTAGGGATCGGAGACCCTATGTTGGAAAGAAGACTAGGGAGTGGAGACCCTATGTCTAAAATAAAATCAACTAGGGATTGGAGACCCTATGTTGGAAAATGAGACTATTGAATTGTTTACCTACGCTAAAATGAATCAAGAAGGATTTTTTGTTTTTCGATGTTTTTTTTTTGGTATCTTAGGAGAAAGATTCATCAGACTAAGACGTTTATCCTAGGAGAAAGATTCATCAGACTAGGTTTTCTTTATCTTGGGAGAAAAATTGACTAAGACATTTATCCTAGGAGAAAAATTCATCAGACTAAGATGTTGGCATCGCGTTATGTCGGCATTAGGCTAGGGAATTGAGACCCTATGTTGAAAAAATGACTACGGAGTGGAGACCCTATGTCTAAAAATAAAATCAACTAAGGATTGGAGACTCTATGTTGGAAAGAAGACTAGGGAGTGGAGATCCTATGTCCAAAAAATAAAATCAACTAGGGATCGGAGACCCTATGTTGGAAAGATGACTAGGGAGTGGAGACCCTATGTCTAAAATAAAATCAACTAGGGATTGGAGACCCTATGTTGGAAAATGAGACTATTGAATTGTGTACCTACGCTAAAATGAATCAAGAAGGATTTTTTGTTTTTCGATTTTTTTTGTTGGTATCTTAGGAGAAAGATTCATCAGACTAAGACGTTTATCCTAGGAGAAAGATTCATCAGACTAGGTTTTCTTTATATTAGGAGAAAAATTCATCAGACTAAGACATTTATCCTAGGAGAAAGATTCATCAGACTAGGGGTTTTTATTATCTTAGGAGAAAGATGCATCAGACTAAGATTTTTATCCTAGGAGAAAGTTCGTCAGACTAGGTTTTCTATCTTAGCAGAAAGATTCACCAGACTAAGATGTTGATCCTAGGAGAAAGTTCATCAGACTAGGTCTTCTATCTTAGGAGAAAGATTCGTCAGACTAAGATTTTGATCCTAGGAGAAAATTCATCAGACTAGGTCCTTTTTTTTGTTATCTTAGTAGAAAGATTCATCAGACTAAGATTTTGATCCTAGGAGAAAGTTCATCAGACTAAGTCTTCAATCTTAGTAGAAAGATTCATTAGACTCAAATTTTTTTGTTTTTTTTGTTATCTTAGGAGAAAGATTCATCAGACTAAGACATTGATCCTAGGAGAAAGTTCATCACACTAGATTTTCTATCCTAGGAGAAAATTCATCATACTAGGTTTTCTACCTTAGGAGAAAGATTCATCAGACTAAGATTCTGATCCTAGGAGAAAATTCATCAGATTAGGTCCCTGTTTTTTTTATCTTAGGAGAAATATTCATCAGACTAAGATTTTTATCCTAGGAGAAAAATTCATCAGACTAGGTTTTTTTTATTATCTTAGTAGAAAGATTCATCAGACTAAGATTTGTTCTTAGGAGAAATTTCATCAGACTAGGTCTTCTATCTTAGGGGAAAGATTCGTCAGACTAAGACGTTGATCGTAGGAGGAAAAATGTGAAGAGCAATGGCAACATTTTAGGTACATTAGCAAAATAAAGGTAAAGATTTGAGAAACTTCCCTTTTTCGGCTCTTCTCTTTTTTTTCTTTTGAACCACTTTCGTTGCACTGCTTTGTTCCTGTTTCAAACAAAGAAAAATTTTGTGAGTTTTAAAAGTGGTGGTCGGTTTGTGGCCTTGAGTCCTGAGCAGCTTGGTTTTTGCTCAATCAACTTGAGTCGGTTTTCAAGAGACTTCTTCGCTCTGCATCAACCCTGATTGTTTCACACCCAGTACCATTTGTATTTGTGGCTCAATCAACCTTATCCCAACTGGAGATTTTCGCTTAGGAGACCTTTTCTCACATCTTGAATGACTTCTTGCTTTTTGGAGCAATTTGTCTGTCAGAGGGAATCACCAGTAATCTTTGCTTGTGCCAAGTAGGCTGACAAGAGTCTTTTTGGGGGGAAGCCTCTGCATGAATCCTCAATGCATATTGAGTGTAACATTGGATTGCTGGCCAAACTCAATTTTGTGCAACTGAAAAACTGATAGCATATTTTGAAATCTTTTCTTGCTTGTTTTGACAAAGACTGACTCAGAGTGAAGGACACCATGACGCAAAGAAACAAGTATTAACAAGCAATGCCCTTGTCGGAAGGACAGAAGGAAGAGGCTTTTTTTTTCTTTTTATTTTGCGGTAACTAGCCTTAATGATTATGACATGCATTTTGGACTCAACGGCCTGATCTATCAAACTAGTCTAATCTTTCCTTTTACCATTCTTATGACCTTTAAAGTCGGGCTTGTTTGTGCCAATTCTTTGCATCAGCTTCACGACTCACCTTCGACTAGTGGTGCCCCGAGGGGTTTTCACCAACAAGTCTCTCTCATTTATTTTTCTCTACTTACCATCGCCTTACAGTGCCTGTGAGGGTTTTCACTAGTAAGACTCTCTCATTTTTTCTTCTTTATTTTTTCTTTTCTTTTGCTTTCTTGGATGAGCACCTTGACAGTATTTTATGCCGCGTGACAAGCGTTGCTCATTACATACTTCAATTGGCATTCTTGAAGGCATATCGAAAGGTCTTTATTTGGAAGATTTTTGGATAGGGTTAGAAAGGAAGGTCGGCATGAAGGCTTAAAGTAGACTCAAAATGAGGGGTAATAAACTTACAACTCTCGGAATCGACTCTTTTAAAAGGGAAGTAAAATTTCTGCCCCAGGTTTAGCTACTAGGGATTTTTCTGGATTTTTTTTCTTTTTCTTTTGAATCTTATTTGGTTGGACCTAACCGTGTAAGGCTGCCTATGTATCCTATTTTTTTAAGGAATCAGGACTAACGTAGTTCAAACATCTGACCTAACTATTTTTCATCTTTCTTTCTTTTTCTCATGTTCTTCTTTCATTTTTTTTTCTCTCTCTTCTTTTTTTTTTCAAAACAAATTACCCCAACTTTTTTTTTTAGGTCATAGATCTTAGACTATTATTTTTTTCTCTCTCTTTTTTCATTTGAACTTTCTAAGAGTTGCTCCAGTTTGTACTCTTGGTGCATGAATTTTTTTTTTTCATATTTATTTTTTCATTTTCAATTTTTTTTTTGACTTTTAACTTTAAACTTGATTCCAAAAGAGGGTGGTCAAAGAAAAATGACACCGGCTCAAAAAGGGGTAGAGAAGGGAATAAAGTGTTTAGATAGTAGAAAAAGGGCCTCCCGGCCTCTAGAATGCCAAAACATATTATCCTTTTATGATCACAATATTCATGAACATGTCTATTTTCTTGGCGTGTCGTGGTCAAAAGACACTTTCCATCCATTAATGTCAAGCTTTCGACCAAACTTCAGTTGATTAAACATCCTTAAGCCCGATCTTCACAATGATTTGAGGGTGAATTTTACTCGACCTTAATTCCAAAGTATTTCAACTCTTTATTCATCCTCAAAAGTGTCTCTTTCTCACTTATCTCATTCAAGACTAAATCGGTTTTTAAGATCTGGCCAAAATTTCCGCATGCATGTCATATCACTAAAACTAGCGAGAAAGGAACTAAGCATGGAATGACACAAAAGGACAAATTATATTTCATTGTGTAAAGGATGGAAGGACTTAACAACAAGACAAACAACCTAAAATCCGAGTTACAACCCTAAAATAACCCGGATAATGAAAATAGCAACAAAACAGACAGACAAGACTGACACAAACAAAATAGAGGGATAGAAGGGTTTGACTCAATAGAACAAATAAAATCTGGATCACAACCCTGAAATAACCCAGATAATAGAAAAAATATCAAAACAAGCTACCAAGATTCCTTCCTAGTGAGGAGGGAATGGCTTTTCAATTGCTAAGCTTGGCATTTAGCCACAAATTCGCTCATCAGAATAAGCAGAGCATTTTCCAATTTCAAAATTATCAACTTCAGTTAGCAAGTTCCCGAGAGGATTCTCATACTCCCGGTCACCACACATCATCCCCACAAAGTGTGCATCATCATGTGCAGGTAAATGATTCTGCGTGATATTCTGGGTGTCACTGTCTGTGATCACAATCAGATTTTCCTGGATCATCCTTTCTATATCTCTTTTCAAATCCCGACATCTTTCAATATCGTGCCCTTGGGCATTGGAATGATATTCACACCTTTTAGAAGGGTCAAAGCTTCTTGCACGTGGGTTCACATGATTTGGAGGAATAGGTACAATCATGTCATAATGCTTTAATTTCTCAAACAAGCTTGCATATGACTCTCCTATTGGAGTAAAATTATCTTTCAACTTTAGTTCTCCTCTATACCCCTTTCTTGGATGTGGGTTATAGGACACTTGAAAATTCTGTGGAGGCTGGTAGATATTTTGCGATGCTCGCCTTATGGGGTGCCTTTGTAGCTGGACAACATACTCAGGTGGAGCAAAATAGTATTGTGGATTCTGAGGTGGATAGTAGTGCTCATGGGAATCATCGGAAAACAGACGAGGTTGGTCACACCTTCGAGATGTTCTCCTAGGACATCTTGTCGACCCTGAAGTCATCATAGTTTCTTCATCCTTCTCATTCATGTCACTAAGATTATTAGATTCAATCTGGATATCCTGAGTTGCGGTATAATTCTGCCTGTCTTAAGGCCATTCTCTACCATTTCTCCCATTTTGATTGCTTCCGAGAAGGATTTGCCAACTGCGGACATCATGTTTTGAAAGTAATCTGGCTCTTGCGCCTGAAGGAAGACAGTGATTAGCTCGTGGTCATCCATGGGTGGCTTAACTCTAGCCGCTTGCTCTCTCCATTTAATGGCATATTCCCTGAAACTTTCAGTTGGTTTCTTCTTCAGATTTGAAAGGGAATTGCGGTCCTGGGCAATGTCGATGTTGTATTGGAACTGTTTGACAAAGGCCTGAGCCATGTCGTCTCAGACATACCAGCGACATGTGTCTTGATCAGTAAACCATTCAGAGGCTACCCCTGTAAGGCTTTCCCCAAAATAAGCCATCCGTAATTCTTCCTTTCCTACCGCACCTCTTAGCTGATTGCAATACTTTTCAGGTGGGCTATGGGGTCTCCATGTCCATCATACTTTTCAAATTTGGGAGTCTTAAAACCAAGTGGCAAACGAACATCGGGGAACATACATAGATCCTTGAAGTCAATACTCTTCTGACCTGCCAAACCTTGCATGTTTTTCAACTGTTGTTCTAAGCTTTTCACTCTTTGGGTCATTTCTTCCTGTGCCATCTTTTGGGCAGGCTTCTCAATATTTGCAGGAAGATCAAATAGGTGCGAATGGTACTCAGGAGAGTGATATTGTTCTTGATGTGTAGCAAATTGTGACTCATGAGTTTTTCTCTGTACCACTGTTAGTTGTGGGACAGTGAAGACAGGTGTAACAACAGCGGTTGTCTGATTGGTTGCCAATTGCACACTTTGGGAGCAAGCAACAGAAGTTCAGCTGTAGTCGTGCAGTAGGGATAAGGACTGAACCCAGGTGGATAGGATTGATCAGGCAATGAGACCGGAATGGTAGTTGTCGAGATGAGTGTGAATTCTGGGACACCCTGAATAGAGAAGGGCGGTCCTTGGCCATTGACCCATGCTCGACACATTTCAGTCATTTTCTGTTTCAGTACTCTATTTTCCTCAACCACAGTAGACTCTTGTTGAACCTTCTGACCCTGAGTCTCATGACTGCTAGTAACAGCTTCACTGTCGCTTGTCATTTTACCCTTGGATTTTGTATTGACAGCTTACCACAAACCGACCACCTCAAGCTATCTTCACAATTCAAAACAAAAGACACGTTAGAATGGACTCATCGGTCCTTATTATCATTCTTTCTTTTCCAAAATCATTTGATCGAATCTGATGTGGGTTGCCTACGTATCATGATGCCGCATGAATCAGACCTTGCGTAGTTCGGGAAGATTGGGAATAATATGAATAACCTAACTCTTTTGTTTTGTTTTTGAATTTCTTTTTCTATTTTTTTTTTGAAACAA
This sequence comes from Nicotiana knightiana, assembly GCA_005239525.1. Lineage (NCBI taxonomy): Eukaryota > Viridiplantae > Streptophyta > Magnoliopsida > Solanales > Solanaceae > Nicotiana > Nicotiana knightiana. The sequence goes on from ML439992.1 coordinate 27,211, forward strand.
AGACTTAAAAAGGAGAAAGAAAATATTTTTGGATTTAGATTTTTTTTTTTTTTTTTTTTTTTTTTTTTTTTT